>JXSR01S013687.1:30208-48963 GCA_000969725.1 Ophiothrix spiculata
TATTATGAGTTTGTTTTATATTTAATGTAGAAATATATTACCCTTTTAAGATTAAATTTGATTTTCAAATAATTACTTCAAATATGCATTATGATTCACTTCGGCACCTTAAAGTCGGCATAGTAAATTACTAGATACAGGCCATTGAAGCTGAGCATAGTCAATAATCATGTCCGAGGTCGAATTTCTAATATCTTCAGAAACGTTACCCTTACAGTGTATTCTATCAGATTAATCAGGTTCCAATATCCAAAATATAAGACATTTTTTTAATCCGAGATAAATATCCTTTTTCCGTTCAATTTTATCAGTACAGAAACCTTTTAAAAACTCGATTTTCTCAAAACTATAGTTTTCTGAATCAACCCGATGCATTTTACCAATTTGGATGTAACTTTGCAATCGAACATCCAATAACCAAACGCCAGGTGTCATTTTAAAGCCTAAAATATAATCTTTCTTTTAGATGATACCAAAAAATCAATTATTATTTTTGGACCCTTAAGGTGCATTTTGATATGACGGGTCACACATATGATTATGTCTATCATTTAAAGCTGGAATAGAATGTAATTTACTTGGACATCGAAGATAATTTGACCATTGTTTCGAAATGGGATTAAAAAACTGTGCCAACAACAAATCATTGAATGTTGTGAATATACTGATATTTTTAAAGAATAAACTTGGCCCAAGAAACCCGACTTATTTTTTATATTGAGTTTGCCTAATTATTTTATTTTATATATACTAGTGTAAAGATAATATATCAATACATGTTCTCTGACCAAAAAAAAAAGAAGATGGACATACGATACGAAACAAGACACTGTATTAAGAAAAAAATAACGAATAGGGGTTAAATTTTGACCTTAAATAATGCTTTAGTAAGTTCCTAATATTTTTAACGTATGTAAGTAAGATCCCGTCTTTTACACGCAACTTTTATTCAAGTCCGCCATGCAACGTAAAAATCACGGAAAAAAAACCCCACCAAGTTTTCTATGATATATTTTCCGCATTTTTAATGACATGTATTGCTCAAGAGCAACATCTGATATGCACTTATATTAAATTATTATTCTAACGCTTTTAGAACGTCCAATACTAATATGTGTCCCATATCACGTTCACACCTAGTTTTTTCTTCATTGTTTAAAATTGCGCTGATAGCAATTTTTGTCAACATGACATCATTTCTTCCGACTCTCGATGCCATCAATTCAATTAGAACTATTATTTGCTGAAATGTCTAACCCAGTTGTCAACACATTATTCTATCCTTTGTCATATTACATGTTACACAGGTACACACTTGTTTTCATTTTAAGCTTTAAACAAGCACAGCATTGCAATGATTGAGACTCTAGTTATGAACACGTGATTCATTAAAAACGTACTCGATGTGAAATCTTTTGCTTTCCTTTAACTTTAAATAAATTATATTTCCCCACCAGATTAACCCTTCTCCTCTTTGAGCTATTTTTTGCAACATGAACTTCGAAAAGGATGATTTTTTTTTATACGAAGCATTGTATAATACCCCTATATTTAGTATATACCAGTGTACACGGTTGCTCATATAGTTGGAATAAAACTATTTTTAGAACTTTTTAATGTAAACGTCAATTTTTGATGAACATATCTGGAAACTTATGTTGCGTTTGGTCAGATTTGATAGGTAATCGTATTAGGTATGGAATGGAACTCCGAATGTGATTAATTTTCTCATGTACTGGTAAGGGGGTAGCAACAAAAATAGGTCAAAAACGTGATTTTTAGGTCAAATTTGATGTAACCCCACCTTTGACCCCGTCACTTCTTTACTCAAGTTGAGTGGTCATATTGAATGTTTATCTGTATTAGAGTGAGAATCAGGTGATTGCATGTCTTGGTCACGCTTGATTGCGCCAAAAGAATACTCGGAAGCAAAGTACAAAATGATCCTCCAACGGCCCTCAATTTACAAAAATACGGTTGTTGTTAACGTGGAATGGTTCCCAGCGGTATATGACATCTTAAAAGGTTTTGAGCAACCCTGCATTACCTCCTCTGTCAAATGATACAAAAATGAGCAAAATTGAATTTCATATGACGTCGCAATAACGTCATAAAGTAAGCCCACCCAAACAAATTCGAGTTCATTTAAAATGTACATGAAAATTAGCCAAAATCGATTTATTTTGTCTAAAAAATAGCCCATTCTTGGTAGGTGTTTTTACGAGAATAAGCTGAATCACTAAGGAAATGATGATTCCTCACTACATAGCAAGTTTGAAGCATATATCTGCTTAAATATTGTAAAAATGGACGAATAAAGAATAATGAGACCCCCCCTATCATAATATTTGATGACCTCCCATACCCGAACTAATTTAACCTCACATATACGTCAACAAGTGCGTAAAGGATGTTCAAACAATTACATTTAAGCATTTGGTGAAGTTTATTCTGCAAAAAAGGATGTCTTTAAAAATCAAGGGGGGTCCTTCGGAGGACCAGGGTTAATGTAAGTACAACTTGACGGATATTGCTATAAAACATTATACTTTGGGAGTAAAGAGTATCTTTTATTATGAGACCGGTGTTAAGGGTATAACAATTTAATAACCTGGGCCCAATTTCATAAAAGAAATCTAAGCCTAGTTTGTTTCTAACTTCGTTTCTATCGCTAGTTCATTGCTAAACCTATTTCATAAAACCATTCTTAGCTTAGCAAGGTTCCTAGTTGCTTGCTAAAATTAGAATAGCTCGTGGGTATTTCTAAATTCTTAGAACCATTCCAAGTTACTTTTATTCGGACATCTAAATGTATGTAGACGGATGAAATCGACAACTTTAAGCCCTTAAATCGTCTAATAATATAGGAAACAAAAGGTACGTGTCGAATATCGAAAATATGTGATGGTTCACCCTGAAAAGGAGGGAAGGGACTTTGCAGATGATATCAATTTTGATTTTATCATTTCATCTGTTGCAGTATTTTCTAAGCTTTAAAATTACACCTTAATTGTGATCAAGGCGATCAACTTTTACAACAAAAAATTGCTGGAAATTCTTATTATTTTCTTTATTTTTTGCTGCCTATTTTCACCTGTTTCTTGAAAAAATTATGTCGCAAAGTCCCCCTTTTCGGGGTGAGTCATCACATATATCAAATTAAGAGCATTGAAATAAGCAAATGTGGGATGTGTGATGATAATTAAAAATAGACTACAATTATAAATTTAAAATTATTTACAAATAATGAGTTGCCGTTTATAGAGACAAAAAATAACAGAGATAATGTATTGAAGGTTTAGTGGTGTAGTCTATCAACATTTGAATGAAAACCTTTTTTACAGAGCAATTATAATCTTTATAATCTTTGCCTTCTCTTTGTAGCTTTAATTCAAATATTTTCCGTATTTAGCAAACATTTAAAACGATCTTTATGCGCTATTCATATTTTGTATGTTGTGTTTACCAATGTTTACCGATACCCCAAAAGTCTGTCACAGTAGCCTTATACTGGGGTATGATCCTTTTCAGAACTATTCTTGTTTAAATTGATTTCTATTAGAACTATTCTTATTTCAAGTACTTTCTGTTGTCATTGGAAGTAATTATGGTATAAAATCCTTGTTTACTCACTGTAACATTCTGCTTCTAGCAAGCAACTAGTAAGAATTGTTCATAGAATGGTTTTATGAAATGAAATTAAGTTGATTTCTAACAAGCAACAAACTAACCATTTAGAATGTTGCTAAGTCCTAGTTACTTGCTAGTTTAGAATGGTTTTATGAAATTGGGCCCTGGTCTTTATCATTTTTATTGACGGAGGATAGGTTTATTTTGAGGTTTTTTCGATAATAGGTCTCTATCCCCTTTCCAATTGGCAAACTGTGGAAGTGATATTTTAGTTTTTTATGTGTTTATTTATCTATTTATTTAATTACTATAATTACTTGTTTTATCTTTATATGCCAGTATTCATAACATACACAATGGAAATAAATGTCATGTTTACAATAGTTTTAGTGCATTAAACATTGTTGTTTCAAAAAGATTTTTTGCAAACTACGGATTTGTAAAATTTTACCACTGAGAAATGAATATAAACCTTATAGGGATAATTTCAAAATATTTCAAGTTTATTTTTACCTTAACTTACATATATACAAAATGGTGATCTTTTTCATCTTGCTAAAAGGGTAATTAAACAGAAATACATCTTAGTAACAAAGGATTTTACCAACTAGTGTTACTTCTTAGTTTGCCTTTTAAAACTCTTAACTTGTTATATTCGCAAAGAAAAATCGATATATTACCCTTCAGGTCCTTAAAATATGCTCTTTTATCTGTATTGATTGTACGACAAAAGCCATACGTACTTCACAAGATATGATAGAGTCGATAAAAAATCACTTAGTAAAGGAATATGTATGCTCATCTTACAAACAGAGACACGTTGAAATCTACCTAAAAAGTTTAAGGAGGTTTGAATAAACTTAAGTGCACCTCTAGGGTAAATTCGTACCAACCTATTTACATACTGTTAGTTTTGAAGAAATGAAATTGAAATAAAAGGTAAAAAAATTCTACACAGAAGTCAAATATCTTTCCAACAATCATAAGAGGTGAATTTTGAAAATAGGCAACAAAAAATGAGGAAAATAAAAAGAATTTCCAGCAGATTTTCTACTCTAAAATTTGATCGCCTTTGATCAATTTCAACAAGTAAGGTGTCATTTTAAACGTTAGGAAATGTTGTAACAGATGAAATGATAAAATCAAAATTGACATCATCTTCAAAGTCCCCCCTTTCGGGGTAAGCCATCAGATTGGTTCTTTGATTCCTCGGTTGATAATGTAAATTCATCAAGCCAATAACATTGCGAGTAAAGGATCTGTACAATGGAATTGAGTTCTATCTATACTTTCAATTAAAACAATAAGCTAAAAACGATTATTACTGAATGTTGCAAGTTTATTTTAGCACGTTAAGTGGTGATATTTTTCAGTTGAGTGAAAGGATAATTAAACAGAAATAAATCTTAGAAGCTAAAAGGATCTTACCAAGTGGTTTTAATTTTAGTTTGTGTTATTACTCCTTCATAGTTAAGAAAAAAATCAATAAACCCCCATTGAAGTTGTTAAAACAAAATATTAATTTTATGACAAAAGGTACAAGTACGTCAAAAGATATGATTATGATACCCTTGTCGAAAAAAAAATAAGTAATGGAAGATCTTGAAACTATAACGTTTTCGACGAATTTATGGCATGTGTAGATTTCAATACTTGTTATTACCAATAACATTATCTAAAAAAGTAGTGAGAATTGTATATCATATTGCGCCATCTCTGATACGGGGAAGGAAGCACTTTACAAGCTAAACAAACACCAATCTCTATGGCGCGCTAGTTTATTTTGTCTCGCCTGTTAGTATCCCTAAATTAGCTCAAATTTGATATCAAATTAATAGAAATATAACGAAGACAATGGTAGTGATGTTCAATTTGTTACTCTACCACACTAAAAATGTTTCACCCGATTGAAGACGTAATGCCCCGAAAATTGTGATTTTTCGTGAAAATAACTGAGAACTGAAACTTTTTCAATTCTAAATATCATTTTTTCACTGAGGTGTTTTTTTTTCATAAAGAAGGGAAATTATATTTCTGTTTGTGCCCACTTTATAACATGCAGGTAAATTGTGTTTATTTCAAACCGATATCTTAAACCCCCTTTACCAAACTATAACTTCAACAATCAGTTGGAATCAGTTTCTTTGCCATTCTAAAAAAAAACTAATTTAGAGATTCTGTACTTCCAATGCAAACAATGTGAGCCAAAAAGAGATAATAAACGAATGTTGCAAGTTTATTTTAGCACGTTAAGTGGCTATCTTTTATAGCTGAGTGAAAGATGATTAAACAGAAATACATCTTAGAAGCTAATAGGATCTTACCAAGTGGTTTTAATTTTAGTTAGTTTGTGTTATTACTCCCTCATCGTAAAGAAAATCAATAAACCCTATTGAAGTTGTTAAAACAAAATATTGATTTTATGACAAAATGTACAAGTACATCAAAATATATGATTATGATACCCTTGACGAAAATAAATTCAAGTAATGAAAGATCTGGAAACTATAACGTTTTCGACGTCAAACATTCTATACCACGAATTTATGTCCATTTTTACATTTCGATATGTTTTGTTAGCTTCTTTATTTTGTGTTGATATAACTTTGTATTAACTGTACGTGTGTTTTTTATTTTATATGATTAGTTATTGACTTATGATAAAACCCTAATGTTGCACTTGTTAAAGAACCCTTAACCCAATTATAACGGTTTTGTTTCTTCGGGTTTTTTTCTTCTAATTTTCGAATACATCTATGTCGTAAGTCAAATGTTCTTAAAAGCCCCAGTGTAAAATATAATTAGTAGTATTCGCTGGACAACTTTTTTTTTTGGAGTCGTATATGCACAAGTTCTATCTACTCTAGTGTCCTATGATGCTCAACATATTTCAGTCACAGAGACAATGTGTTAAATCAACAATGTTCTGTTATTTGCATATTCATAATTGGCCTCTATTACGAAATGCATTTTCTCATAAAACTGCTTAAAACAAGCTAAAACTACCTTCAAAAAGCTCACCTTATTCAAAGTAATTAATTAGAGTTGAACGGGGAAAAGTAGACAGAATTATAGTTTTAGTCTTTATCATCTACGATTCAATTAAAAAAAATGAAAAAAATCTTTTTTTTTCTTTCAAAACATATTGTCCATAACTGTTGCACAGAACCCACTTATTTGTTAGCACTTAACCATTCAAAATATTATTGGTCAGTCAGAATGAATGGACCTCTCGGCTGTGGTGCTGCGAAGCCTCGCTGCTTAGTCACTAAATTGGGTTGGTCAGAGGGGAGGTAGATCAGTGGTAGGGTTGGTAGAGGGATCTGGGCAATATCTAGTTGTCCAGTTATGACATGGGTGCAGCTGTTTAAAAAATTACACTGGAAGTCATATACATCTACGGTTTGGGGGGCTAAAAATCAATAACCCCATTGAAGTTGTTAAAACAAAATATTGCCAAAAGGTACAAGTACGCCAAAAGATATGATTATGATATCCTTGACGAAAATAAATTTAAGTACACACAAAACTTTTGATGAGTCACTGTGATGGACTAAAATGAGTCTCCAGTTTGTCCGTCAGATGAAACGTTTCGTGAACTAAACAAGTCATAAAAATGAGTCAAATAAACCAAATAATTAGTAATTGGGAGAAATGACTCACTTACATGACTCACTAAATTCACGAAATGTTTCATCTGACGGACACTCTGGAGACTCATGCTGATGAGTCAGCCATTTCATTTTCAGATTTGATGAGTCAAAATGACTCGTTTAAATGAGTTTGCCTTTTGTAAGGTTTAGTGAAACATTTGTCCCATAAGTGAGTGGAGGATGATATCCGAAAAGTGTTGGTGACTGTAGAAACACTATTACCCATCATCAATATAGTAGACACTAATTCCGAGTCAAATTCCGAGTCCAAGAGGCTAAGCTTACTGCAGTAAAACAACAATGGAGTAAATGGTCCAATATTGTAAGTCATAAAAATGAGTCAAATGACCCAAATAATTATTAATTGGGAGAAATTACTCACTAACATGACTCACTAAATTCACGAAATGTTTCATCTGACGGACTCTCTGGAGACTCATGCTGATGAGTCAGCCATTTCATTTTCAGATTTGATGAGTCAAAATGACTCGTTTAAATGAATTTGCCTTTTGTAAGGTTTAGTGAAACATTTTTCCCATAATTGAGTGGAGGATGATATCCGAAAAGTGTTGGTGACTGTAGAAACACTATTACCCATCATCAATATAGTAGACACTAATTCCGTGTCAAATTCCGAGTCTAAGAGGCTAAGCTTTAATACTGCAGTAAAATAACAATGGAGTAAATGGTCCAATATTGTAAGCTAACTCAATATAAAATCACTGCTTAATGCAGTAATTTATACTTTCTTGTAGGTTGAGAAATTCCACATATTACATATTATTACATTCGATGCTTGCCATAATGCTGTCAGAGGGTTGGTCCTTTCACGTCTCGATTATGCCAACTCCCTTTTGTTTGGAGCACGGGAAGCTGATCTAAAACGTTTACAGCGCCTACAGAATAAAGCTGCCAGATTGGTTTTCAGTTGCGGCAGAGACCAGCCCTCTGCACCATTGTTGAACAGTTTACATTGGCTACCAGTCAAGCAACGTATTAGCTACAAGTTACTGATGTATGTTTTTAAATGTATGCATTCCACCGCTCCAAGTTATCTTGTTGAACTCATTCATCTTCTGAGAAACCAATCAACGCATGAATACAGGGCTCAGCTTCGTTCCTCATCAGATCTCACTCGTCTTTCTATTCCCAGATCTTTTAAGACTGCTGGCGATTCTTCATTCATTGTTTGCGCTCCTCGGTTGTGGAACGAACTTCCTATTGATCTGAAAGAGGCAACATCCATCCCTGTGTTCAAGCGGCTGCTTAAAACACACTTGTTTCCTGTGTAGATTTGCTTGTATTTTTCCATATGTTTTTATCCTTTTTCTGTGTTTATTTTTTATTGTAAGGCGCTCTGTTCTTTGTAGGGCGCAATATAAAAACTTGTAATAATAATAATAACCACTAACAAACGCATTCATCACCGACCATGCATGTTCATGGCCGACCCACAGCCTCATTTTCAAATTTCGTATTTGACTCAGTAATTTATGTAAATGAGTCAAAAGTCGTTATTGACTCAAAATTCATCGACAAGTGAATCAATATCAATTGAGTCAATTGACACAGTAAATATTTTGCTGCCCGTATTGGACTCATATAGGGTATTGGAAGAAGACTCAGCTTGAATGATCAAATATGTCAAAAGTTGACATCTTTCGTCTCTTGTGACTCAATTAACATGTTATGTGCGCTCATAAGTAATTTGACTCATTGTTCAGATTTTATTTAGGTCTTTAATGACTCATGATTCAGTTTTGGGTCATATTGCATATGACTCATGGAAAACACATCTGAATGGGTCAAGTGACTCATCAAAAGTTTTGTGTTTGTGTGTAATGGAAGATCTGTAAAGTATTATGTTTTCGACGTCAAACATTCTATACCACGAATTTATGTCCGTTGTAACATTTCGATATGTTATTGCCAGTACTGGTTATTGCTAGCTTCATTATTTTGTGTTGATATGTATGAACTGTACGTGCTTTTTGTCAAATTTTATATAATTAGTAATTGACTTATAAAAAAACCCTCTAATTTTACCCTTGCTATAGAACCCTTAACCAAATTATGTATATTTTTTTGTTTCTTTGTTGTTGTTGTTTTTTTTTTTTCTAATATGATGTCTTTGAACACATCTACGTCATGAGTCCAATTTTCTTTAAAGCCCCCGGTGTAAATGTTTAATTTAAAAAATGTTGTCTAGCGAACAATATTAAAATAGTGTTCGCTGGACAACATTTTATAATTGCTTATAATATGCGCAAGTTCTATCTTTTTTAGTGTTCTATGATGCTCAACTATTTAAGTCCCAGAGACCGTGTGTTAAATCAACACTTGTCTGTTATTTGCTTATTCGCAATTGGCCTCTATTACAAAATGTATTTTCTCATAAAACTGCTTAAACAAACTAAAAATAACTTCAAAAAGCTTACCTTATTTAAAGCAATTAATTATAGTGGAAGGGAAAAAGTAGACAGAATTATAGTTTTAGTCTTTATCCTCTACGATTCAACTGAACAGAATACAAAAGATCTTCTTCTTTTTCTTTTTGAATATATCAAGTTATACCACTTTGCAAAGAATTGTTGATTACAAATACCTCTTTTTATTCCTGCAGATTGTATATATGAATACATCTCGTTTATTTGCTTATTTCAAATTCCAATATGGTTTTCAAAATGCATTATTCTCATAAAACTAACATGAAAAGTAACATTCACATCCAAAAGTAGATTGGACAAAATAGTTGAGATAATACAAAATACAAAATAATGCTTTACAATCGTACCTGTATGTGTACGTTCCAGTTCTCATCATCCACAATTCAGATCAACATAATTAAAATTATCTAAGCGTCATCGCTTGATATAAAGACAAGAAAGCATGTTGTCCAGTTATAACATGGCTTGATTTCTACGGTGTATCTGTTTAAGAAATTTACACCTGAAGTCAAATAAATTTACGGTTTTGGGGCTAAAATAACTTTTCAAGTGAATAGTATGTATATATATATTATTTTGAAATGTGCAGGTGATGATCGATCATTTAAGTAAGGTAACAAATATGATTTTAAAGGGGAAAGCCTTGATTCCACTTATAATTAAAACCTTATGGTAATGCTGTAATAAAGCTTTAAAGTGTAGTGAAATCCAAAAAAGGACAAACATTTTACACAGAAATGGCTCAAATTGACAGAAAATTAATTTGAATATATCATTTTGTGATGTGATGTGATGTGACTATATTGTGTTTTCTGAATCGTAAATGTGTACATTACTTGGATTCACCAGATAAAAGATCAAACAATTTGAAAGCTCCTGGAGATAATTAAAGGGACTAGCCTAGATTCCACTTAGAATTAAAAACTTATGGAAATGCTTTAAATAAAGCTTACAAGTGTAGTAAAATCCAAAAAAGTACAAATATGTACACAGAAATGCCTCAAATTGACAACGAATTGATTTGCAATACGTCTATCTGTGATGGTGGTGTGACTATCCAGTGTTTTCTTAATCGTAAATTTGTACATTACTTGGATTCACCAGATAAAAGATCAAATGAAGCTCCTGGAGACAATTTAATACATATTTAAAAGGAGAAACAAATTCATCAAAAATAATTTGTTTGTCCATCACAGGTGAAGAAACAAGATCTTTTTAAAATTTGAAACTAGATACATTCCAATAACATTATCTACAAAAAGTAGTAAGAAGTGTATATCAGCGCCATCTCTGATACGGAGAAGAAAGCATTTTACAAGCTAAACAATCTCTATGGCGCGCTAGTTTATTTTGTCTCGCCTAAATTAGCTCAGATTTATAATTTATAATTCAATATTTACACCTACACCTACCATAATCAATTAAACCAGCCTCTTTGCATTTTTTTTTCAAGAAAAAACCTAAATTAGGGATATATGTTTGTTAGCCGGTTATTGCACATATATAATTTTTCTCTGATAAAAATATGAAAAAGCAATTTTTCATATTTTTATCAATATAAATCGTCCTATATAGTGTCATGAAAACTCCTTGGGAATTCAATGTTAAAGGTGCAATTCATGATTTTGATGTGGCCTTTTTTCGAGCTAAATAAAAAGAAGAGTTCAACATAAATTTATACTGAAAATTTCACTTGATCCCGACCGTTCGTTTCCAAGTTACAAGCTTTTTCAGCATTTTGAAAATCCCCATAGACTACTGTGTTGTAATTACTGTCGGGGCCCCGACAGTAATTAGAAATGGCACATTTTCTATTTTTTCTCAAAAATGCAAGCATATAAGGAAGAATGGTTTGGGGATCGTAACATATACCACCAGAGGATTATTATAAACTAAAAAACTCGAAATTTGATAGAGGTGACCTTGAAGGTGAAAAGTGGATCATGAATTGCCCCTTTAATTCTTGGAAACCATGATATTTCTCTTCAATATATCAAGAAATATTATGAACATGATGTTTCCATTTTTGGCGGCCATCTTGGTATAGTGAAGGTCATTTAAAATTCGACACTATATTATACAATACATTGACAATTATGAGTTCAGTTTCAAAGTTCAAATTAAGTTTCTTTCATTTTTTTCTCAGTGTAAAGATCACACTTTTATGAACATATCAGATGATTGAAGTCTTTTGTTAGTATAACAAAAGGCTAATTTCCGTTGGATTTAATCATGCATCAATTATTTATCTCATCTGTTTACAGGTTGTTTAATTCGATTGGTAAAGGCTCTGTCACACGTCACCGTATAGAGCAAAACGTACGTATAACGTACTTTATCCCACTATTGTTCTGTTTTATGCATTGTTGTTCGTCATGTGTTCGTTACAAGTACGTTCAATACGTTATCCATACGGTCTGTCCGTTATGTATACGTTTGATTCGTTTTTCATACGGTGGTGGTCCGTTTAGCACACGTTCAATATGTGAAACTTTTGTACGTTATTCGTACGTTTTGCTCTATACGGTGATGTCTGACAGAGCCTTAAAGAACGGCCCGGAAATGTAAGGTAATACAATAGCTTTGCACCAATTAGTTATACTAGTATACGATAGCAACGACAATCATATTGTGTTCAAGCTGTAGGAAATATTTTTTAACAGAAGCTGCATTTTAATGAAAGGTTGATTCCGAATTTCTTTTTCGTTCTAAAAACATGTCCCTAACCAAATTTGGACAAACATGATTGACTTGCATGTCGATTACAAATTGGCAGATGGGTGAGTATTTTCTAATTTGAATACTTAACTTTAATTTATACAAATACCTCTAATAACTCTAAACACCGACAGCTTCGTGTTTCGTTTCAAGCCATTAGCTTAGTTCAAATGTTCTGTCCGCTATCTCATTAAAGGACAAAGGATTTTGTTAACTAAATCGTAAATGACAATAGAAGTATCGAATTAATTTTACCGCACAAAAGAGGCCTGTCAATCAAAGTATAGGATAGGCTATTGTCTTTGACGAAAAGCATAACGCCTAGAGAAGTTTAGTTGTGCTTTATTTCGTGTAAACACAAAAGGACTGTCAAGGATTGCAATTTCTCAAGTGGGCATTATCTATACTTATTGACTCCAGTGAATAGAATTAGTAATGGGTTAACAAAATATTTTACTACGGATTACAAAATGCATTGTTATGCACGGACAGAACATTTGAACTGGCCTAGTGTGTTATACAACAATGCAAAGTCCGATTCATTGAACGGATGTTGATATCAGGCCAGTTGCCAGGGGTGGGGTGCGGTGGGGGAGTTGCACTCCCTCCCAATTTATCATTGTTACAGTAGTACTAAAAAGATCCACAATAACTCCCTTAATGTCCAGCAAAAGAACGCCTGAAGCACATAACAGGTAAATGTCGGTCGTCTTTTAATAAAATACTGCAAACAAAAAATGCTTGGAAAACTAATGAAAACATTTTTTTACTTGTCACTTTGTCCAATCAACTAAACTTCAGTTTAGGGTAAAACAAGACTACAATTGTTTCTGAAAATCAGCACCACCCCCCCTTTAAAAAAATTCTTCCCCTGTAAGTGTAATGAAACACATTTTTTCTGGTGTCCTTACCATGTGTATGAACAGTTGAGGTTAACGGACATCTTCAGTTGGATTGGGAAGATATCGCTAATTTATTCAAAATGGCCGCCAAAATGCCTCATTATCATTAAAATGACATAAAGTTGACTTGGAAGACAGTTGATAGCCATAGTTACTATTGAAAAAAAAAGCGTCTGGAGTATTATATTTGGCCTGAAAGTAGGTTAATTTTAATCTTCATTTTCAAAATGGCTGCCAAAATGGACTTATTTTACTTTTACATCGACCAGAAACAAAATCAAAATGGCCACCATTATTCATATTTTTGAGCAAAATGGATTACTACAGCAGTACATTGGCATCAAAAAATGAAATATTTATAATATTCCGAACATCCTGAATATGGAACAATTAATCTTATGATATTGTTTCTCTGAACTTATCGTTTGCAGGTTTTAAACAACTATTACCATAATCGTCATAATGTTTGAATGCTTAAAGCAGCAAGCAGTTTTCGTGGTTGTCTTGATGTTTGCGGGTATATGATATATTTAGGGTTGTTTTTACACATTTTGGCTTGGTATGTTTAACTTTGAGTCAAAACTGAAAGTAAAACAACATTGTAGCTATTTTGTATTTGGCAACTGAATTTGGTATATATTATACAATATTAACCAAAATGAAGCACACATTATACACACAATAATATTACAATGGCTACGGTTTTTTTCTCCGAATCCTTCAAAAAGAAATATATAAATAAATACAGACAAATTGATATTTACCAGACCGTGCTCTTACCTAACACAACAAATAATAAAACGGCATTTTTTTTAAGATTATGTCCATACATTTTTTTTTGTATTGTTTTTCCCGAACCCATAAAAATAAATAAATAAATACAACAGACCAATTTATATTAACTGATTTTTTTATGTATCTATTTATTTATTTATTGATTGATTCATTCATTCATTGATATATTGATTGCTTAGTTGATTGATTGATTAATTTGATTTGATTTAATGCAGTTAGCCTTTATTCGTTGAAAATTGACTACTAAAATAAAAAAAAATGAACATTATGTTAAGAAGAAAATAGATACAAAAAGGTATGTGTAATATACTTTTTAATCTTTTCTATAAAAACATATTGCACTGTATTTATTTTCTGCTTTGATTTTCCATTAGCTACTTTAAGGCATATAAATGCAAACACATGTAGAGTAAGAAAAGGAGGAAATGATCATCCTAATCATGGGCATTGGAACTGGCTTTTATTCGATTCGGACCCATGTCAGTGTACTGAAATAGTCATGGGCGATAACATAGAAGTAAAACATACGAAGCGTTTTACTGAGGTAATCAAGAGACACTATGGATGCGCTACTAATGTCATGGCAAATTCAGGTAATTGTTTAAACTATATAAATGATAAAAATATGTTAATGTGGCCTAGCACAGACAGAATTCTTATATTTATTTTTCTTATTTGTTGATATGTGGTGTTTTCATATGTGCTGATCAAAATTCTGAAATAAAAAGAAGGGGGGTCACCGACTTAATTTTTGAGAAAAATCCATTTAAAACAAACTATGTTTTACCACTTTTTATCATTGACTTCTAGGGAAAAATCAAAATAAACAAGACAAAAAGACCTATTACTTTTTAACGGCTCTATATTTGTCTCTCTTCTCACATATGTTTTGGTCCTGATATAGTTCTTTAAAACACGCAGTACAAATATGGTCACCGACTTAATTTTGATATATTAAGTTAAATATAGCAACAAAAATGCATTTTTAGCAATAACTGTGCGCTATGAGCTCTGCACAGTCAGGAGTAACGCGCATGGTCTAATGCTTGAACATAAAATTAACGCACGAGTAAGATCGCTTTTTGCCAAAGCTCAAGATACAGTACGCAAAAAAGTACGCTAAAAGCCCAGGATAAATACTTTGAAAGTATGTCCAACACCGCCAATATCAGCTGTCCGACACCGTACCTGTGCTAGGCCACCCTAAATAAGCATTCTATGAACGTATTACATGCTTGACCTTTCAAAGTCGCAATTTAAAAGAGTAAGCAAGACCAAAAGCCTCCACTAGTCTTATTTTTCTACGTTTTAATTTGAGATTCAACCCTATACAAATGGATCCCGCGTGCGGTATCCAAGGAGAGGGAGGGTGGTTTGGCGCAGCGTTTATTTCCGCGTCTTTCACCACTGCAAGCCTGGTTCGATTCCCGATAGGACCTAGGTTGTATGTAAATGTATTTGGTTGTCGGACCATACTCGTCCTTGCAGGTTTTCTCCTGCATCTTAGATCGATAGATGTTTTTTCTAATTATTCTGTCTTTCACAACACGGAGGCTTCCTTTGAATTTAATGCAACAGCACTATCGGGATTAGCCTGGCTTTCCGTCCAATGTTATAATTTAAAAAAGAAGATGATGGTGAGAATAAAATATGTAAATGAAACTTGACGAATTCAATCTTTCTGGTATATTTACATGTTTTATCAATATATTTTGTTGTTTCCCATACATTTTCTTTTCACAAATAAGAAATATGTTATTACTATAGGTAGGAGTCATTTTCAATGTGTGATGGAATTGATATTTTCACTTCATTTTACAGGCATCGCGCCTTACATAGGTTGTCCAGTTGACCAAAATGTGACGACGGATCCGGGTAAAGCTTATGCGACTGTTACATATAACATATCTGCTGCCGATAACGCATTGCTTAAATTACAAGTGAACTGTACGAAGGGTTCCGGAAGTACTTTCGAAATAGGTGAAACGAATGTGTCTTGTGTATCAGTTGACAAAGCGAGAAACAAGGGGACGTGCAACTTTACTGTGTATGTAAAAGGTAATAAATCATGTGGAAGTTTTTAGTTTTCCTTTCTTTAATATTATTCTTTCTTTTTTTTTATCCCAGATGTCTTTTCTAATTATTTAGTTTTGTTCAGCAACCATCAATCTACATAAGAAACGGTTCTTGGCGGTTTGCTATTGTTTATTCCGATTGAATCGCTCGGAACTGCCGAAAACAGGCAGGCAACCGTCGGTTGAGTTTTGTACCATCCCCCTAAATAATAACAACAAGTGTCCTTATCAGAAACCTCGCTTGGAATATTGACTTTACTCATTCGGGTATTTGTATAAACATTTAAATTTTAAGTTTCGACAGAGGTATTATCCTTTTAAAAAATCAGTCTGTTTCTTTTTCGATTTATTTACAGACATTGAAGCTCCAAATATTGTTTGTCCTAATAACCAACAGAAGAACACACAGCCAAGCAAAGCGTACGCTACAGTGGCATTTCACACACATGCAACGGACAACTCAGGGCAGATTCCTTCAGTGTCGTGTACGAAAGATTCCTGGAGTCAATTTGAAATAGGAAAAAATACTGTCGATTGTAAAGCATTCGATGAAGCAGGAAATATTGCCAAATGTCAATTTGATGTGACTGTAAGAGGTAAAGCTGCAATATGGTATCGATCCAACCTTAGCCCTATTTAGGAGTGGAAAGTCTGAGTTTGTGAATTTATTGCATAGTATCATGATACATGTATATTACTTTGTCATTTTCGAATCTGTGAATGAAATTTAGAAACTGAAATAATGGAAGTTCACAGAATACATTTAAATGAATATGAATGAGCGCGCTTTACTTCAAAAACAAACAAAACCAAAGAAAAAAAGTCGGATCATTCCATTCGTGCATCCACCGATATATATTTGAACTGTATACTTGGAATTAGATTTCAATACTTAGTATAAACCCGATTTAAAGGGAGTGTGCATTGTCCGGGTTATTTGTTTATGATTTCTTCTTTAGAGCATTATACTGCCATCTACCGCGCTTAATGAACCTGTCAAGCTATATCATAACCAGGATGCACAATCCATATAGCTGTTGTCTGAAGGAAGCTTAACCTGAAATGCACGCAATCAATCACGGTCAGGCAGGCTTGTCGTGCGATCAACGTGCTCCTCCCTGAGTTTGCCACGTTTTGTAGAAAAAAAGAAAGAAAAGAACGTAACCTCTCTCTCTCTCTCTCAAAAAAAAAAAAAAAAAAAAAAAAAAAAAAAAGACGTACGACGGTTTGTGAGCACATCTTTAGGAGTTAAATATACTATATATAAATTACCGGTAATTATTAAATTTATTATTATTACTGATATCCCTCCATTCTATCCAGATGCTGAAAGGCCTTCAATTGATTGCCCATCAAACGAGGATGAATGTACACAAAATATATTTCAACACCCTCGAGTGTATTTCAGCCTTCCTACTGCTACCGACAATTCAGGTGAAATAAAGAGAGTGACTTGTGACGAAGACTCTGGAGATCCTTTTCCTATTGGTACAACAATAGTTAAATGTAGCGCATCTGATTATTCGGGGAATGTTGCGACATGTACTTTTGAAATACATGTATATTGTAAGTTTGTATGTTTGTTTGTTCCTTGGATTAAGATTTTCCTCCGCATAACTAATGTAAAGCTTATCTTGTAATTAATATTTTTTATAATTTGAGGAAAAAAAAGAAAGAAAAAAACAGCTAAACACATACAGTGTCTTTAGCCACCTCTCACTTCTTCAATATCTTTGACGAGGCTTCATAACCATTATAACTCCTCAAATTCTACAGCTTCCGTATATATCAAAATATTCATAAAAGATGAGAAAATGATAACATGTAAGCTTTTGGCACACCAAAATAACGTTGTTCTCATATTTCAACATCCGAGTGTTATTTTAAGATCTTTTTATACACTCGTGCTTTACGTAATCCAAAGGACACAAACCGTTGATTTCCAATCAAAAAGCAACGAAGAAAATAATTTGAAGGAAACTTATAAAAAAGTTCACCATTGTATGACCAATATTTTTATCTCTTAATTGACATGAATTCTTTAACCGCATTAGTTGAGTGCCCAAAAATATATTACCGTATTGCGTGTTTTATGTCTATAACCCTAGTTCTCCGAAGCTATTGTTTGTAACATATTCTCCGAAGGGGGGTTGCAATATTTTAGAACGGAACCCCTTATGAACTTGATTTTGCTATTAAAAGATAGGTATGACCCTCCCCTATCCAACGACACACAGATCATCAAAATTGGCCAAGGCGTTACGTAATTATGACGTCATAAAGAACTATCGGATTGGAAAATCAGGCAAAATTGCATTTTGGCAAAATTGGCCACCAAAATCAAAATGTTGCTATAAAAGTTATATTTTAGTCCGGATTTTCGTCCGGTTTTTGCTAATTAAGAAGGGAAATGATGATTCTAACATGTCTTGTAAGTTTCAGTCTTATAGCGTGCATATTTTTTTCAAAATGGCGGCTTGAAAATTTACGGGATTTCACCAAACCCCCTACACCCCAACTTTGACGGCCTACCCT
>JXSR01S013689.1:12212-32521 GCA_000969725.1 Ophiothrix spiculata
AGAATCAAAGAGATATAAAAATCAAGAGATATAAAAATACGCTGATGCAAAAAATATATTAATGGGAATAAAAGAAAAATTAGCACTGGTCATATTGCACCTCACTCCTCAAACATCTATGCCATAGCACTCACTCACATCACACATTTACACACACACTTACAATCTCAATATAACGCTCGTACATAATCACTCAGTCACAACCACTTTGCACCAGGGCCATATTGCACAAAGATAAAAAAATATTTTAAAATTCAAGCTGCCGCATAAAGTATGCAAAAAAATATTAAAATTTGTTGTTCAATAAGTCAATGAAATACGGAATTGCACTCCTTCTGAACCGCTCTGTTTTATGTGGCAAAAGGGAGATCGAGTTTGAGTTGCGCAGTTCTCTGCCATGTACAGAACGCCTTGAAGGAGGGATAAGAGAGCTTGTTCGATTACTGTTGGGCAGGGATTGAGCACATTTTCTGCTATGGCTCTGTCTACGGTCAGAAAGAGTTTCAATTCCGCATTCTTTCATTGCATCAGAGTATGAGTTATACTTTTTACATTCTTTAATTGCATCAGAGTATGAGTTATACTTTTTACCCAGAATAATTTTGCTTCAGTTGCTATTAAAATGTTGTGTTTTTTACTTTGTACAGGCTTGAGAATTGTCAATATTTCCTGATTTAAGGATTTTTTTAAAATTCCCTGTAGGAAAGTTCTTATTTTCAAGAAATATCAGGATGTTTTGCTAGTACTTGTTTCATAAATATGTAATTTTGAAAAGTTGTTTAATCCTTATCAAGAAGAACTTGATACAAATACTCTGCTATAATATTTAACATACCCTTTTTATGTGTTTATTTTTCAGTTGTATTGACTATAGTATCTATATGTACAATATTTGGTGCTTCAAATTGGATTCTAGATCAAGAAACAACACAGGTAAGACAGGAAGTATCACCTTTTCCAGGCTTCTAGCTATATGCCTTGCTTTGATGGATAATGCTACCTGGCACAAAAGAAGGTATCAGGCCCTTCCCATCATGCCGTGCTTCAAATGGTATATTTTGTACAGGTTGTCATGAATAGCTTTAGTGATAAAACATATGCAAAATAGGGACGAGGTCTGGTAATTGTGCTATGTTTTTATCACTAAAGATGTTCATGACAACCTGAACAAAATATCCCATTGGACGCAAGGCATGATGGGAAGGTACTGATATCTTCTTTTACCTGGCACTCAGAATTTCCACTATGCACTACAAGTTAATTTTGAGTCTTACCCCACTTATACTTGTAAAAAGTCATCATCAAATTCATTTTAGTTTTCAATGATGACAACAAATTAATTCAATCTGTACCTGTTTACACTGGATCTATTCTGAATTCATTTTCAGTGAGAAATGAATTACAGCTATCACCGACCTACTACATCCGGGCATCAATCTTCACGTACAGGGAATTTAAATTGATGACGACATCTGTGTTCACTATGAAAAAAATGCAAATTGGTTATGAACTAAAGCGATTTCGTTTGAAAAAAGATGAGCTTCTAAATTCAACTTTTTGTAGATGACCTAAGACCTAGGCTAAGACTACGGTACCTGAATCTGTTTATACTAGTCATAAAAATTAAATCGATGCCGACCTTACGTTAGATTAATTACAACTGTTTGCTTAGTGTAAATAGGGTAATTTAAACACCAGCACTACTCCAGTCTCAAAGGTTGCAAAATCAATCAAGAATCTGGATAAAGTTGGCAATTATTATCAACATTTCAATATTCTTTGTACATAAATTCCATCCTTCACTAAAATTTGCCTAGAGCTACCCTCTCTTTAAGTGAATAAAGTTTTTCTTTTTTGTTTCAATCTTTTTGATTGATACATATATCTCCTGCAACTTATTCATGTAAAATGTCCACATAAGGCATTATCATGTGACCTGGTTTGGACCAATCATAGAGGAATAAGTTGTGCTTTACGTGAATGTTTCCGTGAAAGGTCAAGGCAACTAAAAGTGTCTGTTGTACTAAGATTTTTTGTCACTGTACAATGTTTGTCATGCTGATGATCTCAAGTTTAATGAGAAAAAACATTACATTATGTCTAGTTTGAGCAATTAATTTTGAAATGTTTCTCCATTTTATTTTCATTTCAGGTATCTTTTGTACAGTCGCTCTTCAACCATCCAGTCTTTGCATTTAGTGGTATGATGTTAATTCTCCTATTTTTCTGTGGCATCCATAAAAGAGTAGTAGCTCCAGCAATGTATCCTTGACTCTCTATATATACACAACTTTTTGTCTCATCTGAACTAAAGTTCAGAAGAGACTTAGCAGTCACTTTTTAGGGTGTATGCAGTATTTGGTGTTAGTTGTAACTCAAGAACTTTAAGGTCCAAGGCAACAAAACTTTGTGACATTAGTTTAAAAATATTTATCTTTTGTTCTTTTGTTTTGTAAGATATGTTTGTGAATAAATAATCAAACCCAGGTGTCAATGTGAGTTACAATACACAAACTCATAAGTACTTTGAAATGGGCAATTTTCACTCCACTGAAAACGTGTTATAGTTGCCCGTTGTTTATCTCCCAAAAAGCGTAGGAAAATTCACATGCTCATGCGCGGTCACGCTGATTCTGAATTTGCGAAAGGGCTTATTCTGCATTGCAACCAACAATGACACATTATTTGCAGTTGGATTGAATTCAACTTGTAGCAGTATGCAAATCAAAATACATCAAAATTACAGTTATGTTGTCACCTGCCACAGCTCACTATACTGACATCTTTGGTTTAATAGTGTTGAGTGGTGCAGCTAGGGGTTGTTGTATTATTAATTTTTTCTTTAGATTCAATGAAATTATCTCTTTTAACATGGATTTGTAGGAAGAGCCCTATCATTTGAGGGAAGTTAATTTTCAAAATGAATTTTTACCACTTTTGACATAGCCAAAATGTCCAAATGAGATTGAGGAATCTGATAATTTAGCAAGTGTTTCTTTGAATGGAGCTCTAACCAAAGATATCCAGATGCAGTGAAAAGACCAGTGAATCGTTCAAAAAACTTGAGTCAGTGGCCTTGGAAATTGTGCAAGAGCAATGCATCGATGGTATGTATAACTTATAATATTCCATGTTAACATTCCTTGACCATGTGTTATTCAGAATAACAGCAAGATGTCGATCAGTTCTAGCAGATTTTAATATGTCCTGTGATGATGTAAGTACTGTTCACATATTTCATGTTTGTAGGCCTCATTTATTTTCTGCAATATGAACCAAAATAAGAGAATGCAATTTTGAGGGATAAGAAATACAAAAGGAGAAAGATGTTATATGAAGTCATCCCATACACATCAAATCAGCTTTTTCTCTGTGCTCTGCATCAGGGAAAATTATTGGCTTTCCACAAATATAAATGAAAGTGCAGCTTTCAAAGGTATCACTGTTTTTCAATAACAATATATCAGATGAAGATTCTAATTTATTCAAACAAAATTTACTGGGACACGTTAGTCAAGGGACGTAAACTGTAATCTTTGAGCTAATCCAATCATCAGGGACACAAGTCATCAAAGCCAAAATTTCCTGAAATGTCTTCAAATTTCCTGGACAGAGCAATTTTCCTACTTTTCTATGCCGGTCAAAATTTCCTGAAAACAAGATATTTTCAGTAAAATTTCCTGAATTCAGGAAATTTCCTGAAAACTTTCATACCTGAATCATTCCTGAACGCTTGACTCAACTAAGGGTATGATTATCCACTATAGGCAAAAATATATTGGATCATGAAAACAGAAAACCAGGGTGCAGGGCCCCATTGTTTGTAAGTGCAACCTTTACCATGGATTTTTGTTTTTATTGTCCAACAAATACTTTCATTGCCCAGTATACCATCAGATTTCTGATGTGATGCAGGACAGTAAGTCAATTAGGCCAAAAAAAATTCCTTTGGTTGCCCTCCACAGCTTTTTTCAGAGAGGGTCGGTCGGTCGTTTTTTTTTTTTTTTAATTCTCTTCCACGGACTGCTAGTTCGATCGGCCACTCCATCTTCCCCTGCGACATCCAAATCAAAACAATCAAATACTTCTTGTAGTGATTTGGACATCCTAAACATTTTGAGGGTTGAATATCAAAAATATAACTTTTTTTTTTGTAGTTTTGCATATATTTTTAAGAAAAAAATATTTTTCAATAAAAAAAAGTTTGGGTCAGGCTAAAAAATAGGGTCGGTCTGTGGAGGGCAACCAAACATTTTTTTTTTGGCCTTATAATCAAGCTGTAAATTAGGCCAGTGATTTGAAGATGTCAGACTTTGTAATGGGTTGACTTTAATAGGCTTGTTTTGATTGTCAAACTTTAAATGGTGGATGAATTCTTGATGACAGGTAATAAAAGCAGCCAAGTCTCATGTTACATATACATGCAATTGGTGTTTTAAATAGTCTATGCCCCACTCTTCTTAACCCTGTTTTGATTAAAGGGACTGGCCTAGATTCTTCCCACTAATTTTTTACCTGCATATTTTTTACTTGAATCGATAGAACATGTTTATAGTAATATAACATACAAGTAGTTTTCCATGATTTTGAGGAACATTGAAGAAAATTGCAATTCTTTACCTACTTTGATTTTTTTCACCGGTGAAAAAAAGTGGTGTGAAAACAGTGTTTCTAGTTTGAAAACTGATAAAAACCTTGTTTCTACACTTGATGGTCAAACAAATTTTAGTTTTGATGAAATTGTTTCTCTTTTAATATGTTTTAAATTATCTCCAGGAGCTTTGTTTGATATTGTATCTGGTAAATCCATCCGAGGTACAAAAATTAGGATTTAGGAAACACAGGATAGCCACACCACCATCAAAGAATGATATATTGCAAATTAATTCTCTCTCAATTTGAGCCATGTATGTACATTTTTGCACTTTTTTGGATTTTACTATACTTTTAAGCTGTGTTTAGAGCATTTCCATAAATATTTAATTCTAAGTGGAATCTAGGCTAGTCCCTTTAACAATTCTGGGCCAAATCTTCCTGAATGTTTATGACAATGAGGTCTACAAACTAAAAACAAACATTTTAAATCAAATCAAGATTTACAGTTTTATTTTGTATTGAAAGGGTTTGCCTTTTAATGAAAACGTTTCCAACATCATTCTTATCACATAGCTTTGACAGCATAACACATACAACCACTTAGTGTTATAAATTTTTGTTAATGTTTTGTCTAACATGGAGGACATTGATTAGGAGTGATTACTGTAATTTCTTCTTCTTTTTTTCATTTCAGACAGGGAAATTGATCTTGAAACCATCCAGAGCCACATGACAAGAGGAGTGTATCTTAGATCTTTCTAGTTCTTTAGAGTTTGGACTCAAATCCTGCTAGCTCAACAATGTCATGGTTAAAAGATAATCATTGAATCTGGAAAACTGACGTATTCCCTCAATGAAAAGCCCACCTTTTAACTTTTTAGAAATGCAATGTATTGTGAAACCATGTTTTCTGACTGGATTTGTTATACAGATGCTAACCATGAGCAGAGAATTGGTCAATAGTTTGCATACATAGAGACAGGAAGTAAAGAACCACTTTGATCTGGAGACTGAAATGAAAGCAGCAGAGATTTAAAGTGTGAATCTCTGATCTATTGATAAACATATAAAGTGGGAAATCGTTTCATAAAGCTTAAAGATGCATTTGACTCTTGGATCAAGCAAGGAAACAGGAATATGGCTTCTGCCAGTGATGCAACATTGGTCAGGATTTGCTTAGACAATGAGGAACATTGCATAAAGCTTTGACTGTTGTGAGATACGAACAAAAACAAATGCTCTCATAAATGATATGATTGTGGATGGTAACTTAGGACCAAATGATTCAATTATAAATTTCTGAATATGTAGAGTTGTCAGGTCCTTGGTAATCTATATGATAAAACAAGTACAGTTATGCCGGTTAAATGGAACACCTCGGGATTAGCAAAATATCGTGATAAACCAATTGTCCCGATTAAGCAAAATCATGCAGGAATCGCCATAAGTGAGATGTTGTTAGGGCACAAATCAGTGCATATTTGGTAACATTTTAACATGAGCTGACAAAATGGACCCAAGAGATGAATGAATTAAGATTTTTTATACAGCTTTTTATGAGAAATTTGGATTGTGGCATTTTTTTGGGTCCTGTATTTGTAATTCACATCCTTAATCAACTTAATCATCATATTAAAAGCAGGAAATTTTTAATTTATTTCGCTTAAATTTATCCTGTTTAGGAAGAATGTCCAGATTAACAGGTAAATTTCGCACATAAAGAAACGGTACTCTAACTTAATATTATACATACATATGGTCATCCTTTTTGAGGTGAGGCCCATTTGCGTTTCATCTCATTCACTTCATGCATACCTAACTCCTTCCTGGTAATCGTTGATTAGAGTTAATTAATACCTTTATTTGGCTAATATTTTCAATTAATTTTATAGCCTAATACATTATCTTCAAAATCATACCAAATTTATGACATTTCATACGATTATTGAAAAGTTGTGACAACATTTGATGCACAATGTACGTATCTCATCCACACCAACCACATTTATGCCTGTTTTCATGTCTGGCTAAATTAGCTGATTGACTTATACTTGTTAATAGCATTAATAATCAATTTTATTCGTGTTAATTCAAACTTGTTTTTGATAAACAATAACTAGCCTTTAAAATCATATAAGATTTGTGACACTTCAATGGATTTTTAAGGAGATATGACAAAACAATTCATGCACAATTTTCATGATGCCTCAACCTCACCCACCTCAACCTCACCCAACTCCACCCTGGCTAAGTAGCTTTAACGGGTCATTAAGCTTAATTAATCACTTCATTTGGGTTCTATTCTTGATTTCTTGAAAGTCAAATAAATTGTCTTTAAAATCATACCAAAATTATGACATTTCATTTGATTGTTGAAATGATATGACAAAAATTGATGCATAAATCACTCTCCATGTAACAAATCCACCATTTATGGGTGCCCACATTAAAAAGAATGACCATATGTCAATTATCCAAAAATCCCATTTAAGAGGATCTCTTTTTTTAAGCAGAGCGACTTGAATACTTAATTGCTGGGCTCATACAACTGTTTCAAATTATGATGCCACAAGTTTATACATTTGTATTGTGATCAATATGATCAGTGGCAAAAATATTTATAAATCTGAGGCTCAATGGGACATTTAACCCTTTTTCAATGAATTTTGTGGCTTTAGAGAAAATCTGAAAAAGTGTAAATGGGTCCAAAAATACTGATTGAGCCATTTATTATGAAATAAAGCATCTCATTTTGAACAAAAATTTTTCTTTTCTTTGAACGTTATTTGTCAAAAATAGTGAAAAAGGGGGGTTCCTGAACCATGCCCATCTGATATACCTGTGGTAAGGTCATAGTGGTATGATAAGTTGTCTTATACCTTCCCTTAATTTCATCCATCCAACACTTAGGCCCAGAACAAGTGGCCATGGTCATTCTTTCAATCAAATCTATTTTCATGGCAAGCCAGAGTGGACATATTTGCAAAACTGATACCATGTACATGACATGTCGAACTTGGCGACGCCCCTATCAACATTATCTTGTATGTCAAACTTGACACTGCCACAATTGAAATCAACGTTGTTTAGTACAAATTGACTGTCCCTATCAAAATCAAAGCCAGCCCTATTGAATGTCAACATCAGGGAAGGTACTCATATTTATTCTGGGAACAATAATTTTGATAGAGAAAGCGTCATACTTCAATAGGGGTAGCGTCAAGTTTGACATACACAGCATTAATTTTGATAAGGGGTGGCACAAAGTTTGACGTACACATTGGTTATTCATATATGTCCACTCTGACTTGTCATATTTCTGCTCTATTGATGTATCTTGTACCCTAATAGGACAAGGCTATTAGTTATTTTGTTTGCATTAGGCAAATTATTGTGCAATTTTTATGTCAAGTTCACCATTACAATATCATGAATAAACAATTTACAGGAAAAAAGTAAACAAGCAGATATCTCTTCTCTCATTTTCATGGTTGCATACCTGTCAGTATTTTAAAATTCTGATGCGGAAGACTTCTACTATCACTTAATTAACGAGTAACAAAAGGTACACCACAACAATTTTCTACGTAGCTTTTGAAAACTGACAAGCAAAACAAAAGTCTCACTAGGGCACAGACAACTCATAATGATCTCGTATTCAATTTCTTAACAAAAAGAATTTCTTGATACAAAGTCTAGGTGTAATTTTTAAAACTTTTTTTAAAACAGGGAATTTTCACGCTAGCGGGACAAATCGGTAGATTTTTTTAAAAAGCGAGAGATATGCCTACCTAGATAATTAGGAGGTCGGGAGGGCTGCCTAAAATCGGGAGACCTGACAGGTATGTGGTACGAGGGGTTTTCAATAAATTTGTGACCCGAGGTAGAAGGAAATAAGCTATGCTATTCTTATTGATGTGTTATGTTGTTCAACTTAATTGAAGAATATTTAGAAACTTTCAAGTAAATTTCTGCTCTTGTTTTTATTTTATAGAAACTTAAAGGTACATGGTTTGATTTTTCAAAATTTTTCAAATTTTAGTTTTCACTGTCATATGAAAGATCATCACTTAATATGCTTCAATTTCAAATTTCAGTCAAATCAAAACAACAGTTTTAATTTTATGAGCAATTTTGTATTTTTCCATTTGCCTATACTTAACTCTGTAAATAATATTATGGTAATACCATAATATAGGTTTTCCCGAACGATTTCAGCAAATATGCACATCAATTTGTAATGGATGCATTCAATTTCGTGCGAAATCGAATGAACAATCACAATCCCCATTTCAATTTAGCAATTAACCATTCTATTGCCAAAACCCAACTTTCCAACGATAAAAATCAGTGTACGATTTCGCGAATGTGCATTTAATTTAATGTATTGAAAGATCATTTTTTGATCATCAATTTTGCGCGAATTCGAATGAACATCCCCAATCAACTTGTCCTTTTCATTCATAATTAATCTATTTCGCAAAATGAACAGCCGATTGCGCGTAAGGTCTGCTCAAGCATGGCAATTCATTGACATTTTAACAAAAGTTTTAACTAACCAAGGTGTTCTAATCTTTTGAATATTGCGAAGTATTGTATAAAATGAGGTATAAAAGCTTGAGCTTTAAAAAATCTTCCTATCTTTGCCCATCATTTGCCACAATAGCATCATCTAGTCCAAATTTGCACTCTGTACGTTACACATCAACTATCCCTATCCCATTGTGGCTGCCATCCGAGGAAGGTACAGGCGAATTCCGGACATTGACAGAAATCGCCTGATTGATGCCTTTGAGGCTGAAGACACACACTATTTGGAGGTTCCTAAAATTTAAGAATGAAACGAAAATATCAATTTGGCTTGAAATAAACTATATATATGGAATAAAAACTGACACCATGATTTGTACAATGTTGAATAGCCATAGCTATATACGGTCTCTTTGTGAAATTCCCCGTGAAATTCAATTCAGTATTTGCAGATTTGAATCATGACAAATGAAAAAGAATATTCAATTTGGTTCGTATCATAATGACGAGTAGATTCGCTCCGAAATAGAGTGCACATTCCTATTAATTGGCCACACATTTCGTCAAACAGAATGCTTAATCACGTATTTGTAATCGGTTAAATGAATCACTATGTGCAATAATTTTTTCGACTTCTGATAAATTAAATCAAATGCAAGGTTAGCGAAATTGACAGTTTGATATCACGTCGTTTTAAAAATCAGCGCGAAATTGAATGGTTGTTTTACCAATCGATGTGCATATTTGCTGAAATCGTCCGGGAAAACCTATATTAAAAACACAAAATGATTCAGCCGTAAAATTTCACATGGGAAATGAGAAAAATATGAGAAATTTTTTGGAACCAAAATTTCAGAAAGTTTGAAAAAATGCTGACCCAATCGGACAGGGCTCCTTTAAACTTGCCAGTTAGAGGTTTTTAAAGTTAAGAATTTAGCATTAAATATTGATAAGAAATAACAATTATGATACTGACAACTCCCACATCCACTGCCTCCCTAACGTTTGTCCAGATTTTTTTCATGTTATTTGAATAAGTGATCATTCTCAAGTGTTTACACCTTGTCTTTGTTAAATTCCTTGCGTATCGCCTGGGAGAGTGATTTGAAGGTTATTACAAGTTGGTTACGTTTGTTGCTTCAGTTTTCTAGGTAAAAAATCAACTCTCAGAAACATTTATTGTTTCTTTAAAATATAAACGAAAATGGTTATTTACTTGAAGCTTTCCGAATATTCACCAATGAAGTTTATTCAGAGATGCCACCCATTAGTATATTGAAATACTTCAAAAGAATGTGAGAAACCAAAACTGCCTATACCTTTGTACATGAAACAACCAATAAAAAAATCTGAATTTAGGCTTAAACCAATTGAAATTATTCTGAAATGTGGCATCTCTGTAAAACCTGTAGTAGAATATTTAATTATGGAAAAAATATGGCAAGTGCAATTCTGTTCAAAAAGTGTAATTTATTTCAACTCTTATCAAGAAAAGTACAAGAATAAAGGGAGTTGAACAACATGATAACAGCATTACAAAAAGCAAGACGATACCACACATGGTATATTCAAAGTTGATCACATATTCACATGACACTAATTGGGCATGGTGTGTAATTCATGCAAAAACAGCGCGGGAGGAAATCTGAATCCACCAGCCTACTATATCAAGTAGTGCGGTTCAATCCGAAGTGGTCAGTCTAGATGGAGCTTCATGCAGCTACATCAGTTCGGCGAAACTCACAATTCAGATACGTATCCGAATTCGCACGTACATTTTGTATCCATATTGTGATACCCGTATCCACATTCGGATATGGAGGGGTATCTGAATTCTGATACCCCTGTCGTGGTGCAGGAAACAAATCGATAGCGCAAGTTGACAGGTACATGTAGAACATCTTTCTTGCATCTATGATAAATCTATCTGTGGAAATGTCATTTCCATCTGTGCAATTCCAGCGGGACAGCCTCAGAACATGACCTGATAGATCCTTATCACAGAAGACAAAATAATTTGTCCAAATTTTCTTAGAATTTAGATGACAAATGATGATAATGTTATTGACTATTATACATACCGGTATGGTGCGCGGCGAAGCTGAATATTGATTTCAGCTGATATCCCGTTTCAGCTGTTTTTAATCAAATTCGGATACGGGTATCAGAATTGTGATAACGGAGTATCCGAATTCGGTTACGTATCCGAATTGTGAGTTCCGCCTAACTGACATTGTCCTTCTTGCATCTACAGCTGGATGAAGCCACTTTTTAAGAAAAAACAATTGAATATAGTACAGTGCAACCTCTTTTATCCGAACCTCCTAGATACGGATTACTCTGTTATCCGGCTGAATAATTTCAAAGGAAAACATGTTTTGTCAGTGCCTATTATCATGATTTAATGCATTTGAAGGACATTTTTGTAATTTTTACCTTCACAAAGTGCTTACAAAGGTTATTCACACATTATACCACTTCTCATTGAATTATTTTATGTTACACAATTAAAGACTTATATGTTATTAGGCAGATTTACACACAATTCTCTTATCCAAATTTTTCACTTATCCGGCCATTGTTTGGTCCCATCATGTCCGGATAAAAGAGGTTGCACTGTAATACTAAACTGACCCAATTCCATGCTTCCCTACTGAGGCCAAAGAAAGTATAATGATGAATATAATTGCAGTTCAAAAATCAATACTGGGCATTGATCATCACTTCCTTTTGTATGGGTAAGGTAGCGTGGACTTGGGTCAGTGTTGCTTTCCTATATTCAATTACTATAACTACAGGGTGTGCCAATAAAAACGCAAGATTTTTTGTGATTTTTTTCTGAGAGAATTAGGCTACGAGTAATAAAAAAAATTATTAAATCTTATTATACATAATCTCAGCTTCAAATAGCCTTTTGTTTCATAAAATTTGAGCGTTTAATTCTGAAGTTATTACATGTTTTGTGAAGCCCTTAAAAATTGGGTTGGTCCGATTTCTTGATCTCAATTCCACGATCAATAACCAAAAGTAAGTGGCAATCAAAACATTAAATGACAAGTTACTTCATCTCCAGATGAAAACTTTCATCGCTTACTTACATTTTTTGTTTAGTGTTGTTTAAAAATCATTGAAAGTATCTAATCAAGCCAAAAAAGGATGTCAGAATAACTTTTACAATTGCCAGAAAAAACGATTTCAAATGTTTTCCTATTCAAAATTTTGTGTTCAAAGTTTGCCCAAACCGGAATGTAAGTTCGTTTCTGAATATCTGGCATGATGTGGACCTTGATTGTAAGATTTATCTTGATACCCAATGTAATTTCCCCCAACATTACAATTGCAGCTACTGTCTCTGAGTCTCGCATTTTATCTATTCATTTCTATAATAAAAGGTTAATAAGAAAGCCCTTGAATTTTTCGTTTTATTTTAGAGTATTACTGAAGTACCCACAGGAAAGCTGACACTATTAAAACTAAATTTCATAATTGCTTAATAATTGCTTATCATTCTTTCTTCAAATCGATCATCTGTTTTGTTTTCAATGAAAATAATTGACCAATGATATGATATTTGAGCCACAAATAATTGTAAAATTAGTTTAGCAGGTTTAAATTTATAGGGGCTAATGTCGTGGATGCATATCACCCTAGGTTAACATCATTCATCCGATGACCACAAATCGGACCAGATTGAAATTTGTGCTCTATTTTAAAAAATGCTGTATCTCCGGACAGGAATATCCGAATTGGATGAAACAAAGAGCATAATGAAGGGGAGAAGCTCTATTTTAATATCATTAATGTTTTGATGAGAAAAATGGCCTGCTTATATTTTAAATATTTTTGTTTTCAAATCTTGCGTTTTTATTGGCACACCCTGTATTTACAAATGTATTGACCTGGTGATTTTATTATTCATTGTTCAGATATTAGATATTATTTCCAGGAAGATAATAATGAAGACTACCTTTGTGTACATGCGAAGCAGGTGTCAAAATATATAAAATGCAGCTACTTGCAGCTGAATGAAGCCACATTCACATCTGTATTGAGCCCCGCAGCTCAATCTACATAGTAGCCTGCAGGATACAGCCTTCTCCCAGACTGACAAACTGAGTATTATCATAATCAAACACCAAATTATACCAATCAAAGGTTGAATCCCTTGTACAATTTAAGGATGGATTATACAAATACTTCATAAACACATATTCATGAAAAATTACAAAAAAAAATTAAATTAGGTTACACACTTTGACTCTACCAATTCTCAAACAAAAAAATATATAGCTAAACCACCAGAAGTTCAGAAAAAGAAGAAAATGGATCTGTACTTTTATTCAGAATGGGGCAGAGCAGTCAACGTTAAATCTCTAGGTCTTCAATTCTCTCCCAGTTCCTCTAACCTCTGATCCCAGAACCATAGAAAGATCAGTTGGAAGTGTTGAATTTTTTCTGATATAGATAAAAATCATGTCAATCTGTTGTCATCTTTTTTAAGATGCCACCTTAATGAGAGCACAAGCAACACCAAGAATAGGAGTTTTAAAATACATACTGTTATAAGGTTCACCTACATTCGCCTGAAGAAAACCTTTTCACCTTTATGCATCTTGTGCGCCGAAGTTAAAAGTTCACATGCAACTTGCACGATGCTTGTGAGCTCGCACGATATGACTGTTCTGTTGCTGTGTGACTCGATGATTTGTTTAACAACATGCACGATGCTTGTGAGCTCGCACGATATGACTGTTCTGTTGCTGTGTGACTCGATGATTTGATTGGTTTGATGTTCATGCACGGAGCAATTTGGTCCCACCCAGAATGAAAAGTTTTTTCAGAGTACTGTAAGAGCTTAATTGAGTTGAAACCTCACTTCTTGTAAAAACCTATAGTGAATTCATTCACTTTGCCATGAAGAGATTGTATAAAAAGCACAGGCTCAATTTTTCATCTCTGCCATCTGAGCAGACAGTTAGTCTTTGAGTACAAATGGCTATCAATAGGCATATATGATCCCACTGCAATTTAAACCTCACCTCTTTTTTTCTACCTGAAAAATGTACACAAATAATAACATATTTCAGTGATTCTGATCATTTGTTTTGACTTTGGGAGCTTTAAAGACTTAAAAAAGACATTAGTCAAGGATTCTTATTAGCCAATAATCTGGATTCTGTTAATGTAAAGAGTTGATGATGTGGATCACAGATTGGCCCTGCTGCTATTTCTCAACAAGAATGTACAACTGTTCAAATAACATCGATCCAACATTTCTTATTTGATAAGAAATTTCTTTTACACCCTCTAACATACCAAAATGTCAACAAAATATCTTCACAAATTGTTTATATTACTGTAGGTAAATGTTCAACAATTTACACACTCCACTTGATCAGGTAGTTTATCTGCTGCACAACGGAAGCCCAGATTAGAGGCAGAGCTATCAGCGGTATTCTGGCTCCTTGCCTCACAGCGATAACGATAACAGTAGGATATGTGACACATATACGATCCACCCTTCTTGACTTTGTCACTCCCTGATTCAGGTCCTGTGGGATTATCTAGGGGCCCTTCATCATGGTTTGTAGTCCACCAATCAGAGACCCATTCCCATGCGTTGCCAACTGTGTTGTATAATCCAAATTTATTAGGGACGTATGCAGTCACTGGTGCGGTTCCATCGTAACCATCTTCTGCTGTGTTTTCTGTTGGGAATGTACCTTGCCATGTGTTCATACGATGCTCGTTGTTTGGTGTCAATTTGTTGCCCCATGGGAAAAGTCTGGTGAAGAAAAATATTAAAACACCAATATAAATATTAAGTTTTACCATTACCTATACCAGTATACAAATATTAACTGCTTATGAGTGTGATGGTAAAAATATACAATCCCGAATTGAAAGAATGATTGTTCCATTTCACAAGCCGATAGGCAAGTGAAATGGAACAATCAATCTTTCAATGTGGGTTGGTATATTTTTACCATCACACGAATATAAGCAGTTAATATTTGTTTTATATAACTCATCTATAGATTCTAGTCATTCGATAACACATTTAAACTATTGTACTAACCCATTACCCATGTAGCTAAAAGCAATAGGTCCCTACTGTACACTGAAGTTTTGATATACTATCAAACAGATGAAAGTGATAGTAAAGACTATCAAACAGATGATAGTGATAGTAAAAATGACAAATGGTAAGTGTTACAATCTTCAAATGACTAGAATTTATGGATGAGTTATACAATGAATATTATGGAATGTCCTGGCCTTGCTGCATATTTCCATTCCGCTTCCATAGGTAGTCTTTTACCAGCCCATTGACAATACTCCACAGTATCAGTTCAAGAAAGTCCTACATGGTGATCCATTCTATCTTTGATATCCATATCTTTACTCACTTTTTTTAGAACACTCCTTACTGCATATTCCCATTCAGCTTCAGTGGGTAGTCTTTTACCAGCCCATTGACAATACTCTACAGCAGTGGTTCTCAACTTATTTGGCGCTTTGACAAGTACTGGTCGGCGCTTTAACTCTCTCAAAAATTAAAGAAATACATAAGAATTATACTGAAAATATGCGCATTTGGTGCTTTACCCTACAATTTTCCCATTTTTGTGGCACATTGTCTGAAATTGTTGAGAACCCCTGCTCCACAGCATCATTCCAAGCAAAATAGACTACAGTACACGGCCAACCATTTTGTCTTTAATATATGTTCTTACACTCACCTTTTTTTGAGACCACCCCTTGCTGCATATTCCCACTCGGCTTCCGTAGCTAGTCTTTTACTAGCCCATTGACAATACTCCACAGCATCATTCCAAGATACATGGACTACAGGGTGATCCATTCTGTCTTTTATATCTGTGTCTGGACCCTCTGGGTGACGCCAGTCTGAACCCTGTAGATATAACATGGTGTACTAAATTTATACAACAATAGAAGCATTTGTATATGAACACACACTTATTGAGATCAATGTCTTATAAACTATACAGGATATATTTCTGAATTTTCAAGACCCCAAAAAGTGTTATTTCATGTATACTTAACCATGAAATACTATTTTTTTTTTCTTCAAACCAGCATACTTTTATTCTGTGACCCAAACTTGTGATTAAATAATTTTATGACTCAAACCCTTTGTTCATGCAAAAAACTTTGACCCCCATCCCCATCTGAAGAAAATGTCAGCCCTCTCATGAAGTTCAGCATGAACAAATTAGACAAACCTGCACAAAAAATTTGACCAAATTAAAATCTAACCTTTTGAGGGGGAATTTGGGGGAGAAATCTGTGTTTACCAATATTGTACAAATGTAATTGTTTCCATATTAAAACCAATATTTTAATCATCTGTCCATTTTAGAGATTAAACCAAAATAAGCTCAAGCAAGGGTGTGAGTGAACTCTTTTGAAAAAGAGGAACATTGAACAAAAATGAGGAAAAACATTGAAAAATGCCAAAAATTGACTGAAAATGAAAGAAATATATTTAAAAAAAAGAGGAAAATCAACTTAAAAGAAGAAATTTCACACCCTTTATATAAGTTTGGGTTAGCTTGAAGCAGTTCTTTAAAGTGTTAAAATGAAGTGCCCATGTCACCAATGACTTTTGATTTTTTTAAGCTTATTTGGTTTGTTTTTGGTAGATATTAATACTCTCCAAACAATTTGGCTTAACAAGTTAATTTTTCTTTCGTTATGGCCATTTATTGAATTAAGTTCGGAATCCCAAATTCAATTAACAATTTGGCTTTTTAAACAAGTTATTTTTTTTTTGTTATGGCCATTAGTTGAATTAAGTTTGGAATCCCAAATTTAATTCCATGTGTATTAGTATAGGAAAGCAGGCATTTGCTTTTAACCATTTTTCTGTGCTAAAACAAATTGGGTTGTCACATTCCTTCATTTTAGACTGTTTTCTCAAAATCATTTCTGATCAAAATGTTATAGTATTGCTTTAAGTCCTGGTCTAAGGCCATATTCTGAATCTTACATTTACTGCATTGAATCCATAAACAATTTGAACATTTGGGAACTTGGAGGATAATTTTAATCAGGAAAATCTTTGTGTCTATCTCATTTGTGCAGACAGAGAGACTCCATTGTTTGTACACTAACCTTGACAGGTAACCACCATGGAGCAGCTGCAACAGCTTGGGTGATGTCTTTCTTGATCTCCTCACTGATGCGAACCTCCAGGACAAACGAATCCCCAAATCGCTCTGCTTCTGTCACATATCCTGTCGCATTAACAAAGCGTTCAAATTCCGCATTGCTCGTTTCATACACATCAAAATAAAACGCATTGAGAGTAACGAGTCTTGCTGGATGTTCTCCATCTAGAGGTATCTTTGGTTCATTGGTTCCCATGGTGAACGTCCCAGCTGGGAGTAATGCCATCTGGTTAGTTCTCGGATATGTGACATCCTCATCACCAGAGTCAACAGTTTGAAATATATGATCTGCCTTGTACTTGTCCTTGCCAGAATCATCTGTACTGTGATCTGTTTTTTCTCTGTTCAGAGCAGAACAACCACATCCCGTGGAAGAGTCTTCATCATTTGAATCCGTCCTGTCACATGACTCATTTGCCTTTGCTTCACAAGTCTCATCGTGTGAATTTACTATGTGAATAACTACTGCGGAAAGCACCAGCAAGAAAGCAGACTTGGATATATACATACTGTTTTTGCTCTTAAGCTTAACTACAAATGTACACAGCACAGAGTATTAAGCTTAACTCCAATCATAACTCATCTCTTCCAGATTTGTAATTGTCTATCTCATCCGGAAACATCTTTCCCAACTCTGTGATTAATGACTTCTTGAATTTCTGTAAAAAGCAACAAATGAACATCAATTTTTATCAACAATATTGAAATAATACAACAATATGACAAGCTATCCAACCAGCTAATGCCAAATATCAATTTGATATATAGATCTGATAATTATGAAGTTATGATTAGTACTCATATATTTTTACTGAATAAATGTTCATACTTTAAACAATTATTCATTTTATCATACTTTTACATTTATAAATATCTATATCACTGAATAATGTTCATTATATGTAAGCTTTGGATGTATGGACAACTGTGCAGCATAACAAATGTGAAATTATTTGACCATCAAATATTACCAATTCTGTCACATCTGGCCTGACAAACAACCAGCAACTTTATCTATGCCTAATATTGATAATTACATTTCAATCATCTGGGCACGTGCACACTGGCACAGACATGGTATAGGAATGATAGAATGGTAGCAATGGTGTATTATGAATTATTTCAAAGGGTTAAGGGCGTATCTAATATCTAATAAGTTCATCAACTTTTTTCTGGCATCTTTAAGTTAATCAATATACAATGAGGAGATTCCTGTTTTTCTTGAATACCTGATGTTCTATGCTTGTTAACTGCAGTGTAGATTGTCATGTTTATGTCCAAAATATAAAATAATTGATTGTCTTTTCTACTCACCCTAAATGTTTCAATTTTTCCTTTAACTTGCTCGTTTTTGGCCACTGCTTTTTCCATGCAGTCTTTAGTGTATAACTGTGGGTTCTTTCCTTGGTCTATGCATCTAGATGAGGCAAAAATAACAAGAAAAATAAATACTACTCTCTGCTCAGTCCATCTTGGTTTTGAAAGATAAAAAGCAGATTGCCAAAAGATATACCACATTGTGACCATGCACAACAAATATAAGGGTTAAGCTTAAAGGCTGGGGTAGACCTTCAAATGGCATAAACCATTTTTGTATTCTAACTCTCAAACTAATTGCATAAACCATATAAAAGTATACATTTTTATAAACAGATTTTTACCCTGAACAAGATGGTGATATCGGTCTTTGACCAAAATGTCAATTTTGGCAAAAATACCAAAACCCATACCGTAATTTCCGGAATATAAGCCGCGGCTTATACGTTGATTTATGCCCCGAAAAAAATTCATGCGGCTTATGCGGCGCGCGGCTTATTCAACGCATGTTGAATCTTAAATGCCAAGGATCGTAAATTTTGCATGCCGATCAGAAATTTTGAAATCCAAAAATGTTTGCGTCAGCAACATTTTAAATTAATATTGTCTTTTTATTTCTGTTGTGTAATGGTGTTTCTTTGCTTTATATGTCACAAAGATGTAAATGTAATGATGATACATGCGTTGAAATATCAATTATACATAATATTCATTTAATAAATTCAACGTTTCAGTGCCGATAATGACGACTTGATCGTCAAAATTCTCTTCAATTCTGTAATATTTCCACGGTAAACGTTATCCTTATGTATCGTACTCAGATAATAATAATAACATGTAAATCAAAGTCCAACTGAGTTCATGACATATAGTATGGTATTTTTGTTAAAATACAAATAATAGAATCGTAGGGAGGGTATTCCCTTTCTACATTATCCCGTCAGTCCCGAAATCATTTGCAATTACGCAAGTCCGACCAAACTGTCGAACACGGATGTACCTTACGTATCAGACAGCATAGGCAAGAACTAGATTGTGGGCTGACTGTGGGAATCTGCTGATGATCGTTATGGAAGTAGTCAACTACTATACATTTTTAATTACAGATTTGAAAACATTTAACTGCTATATGCATCCCCAATCTTTGTATAAAAAAGCAAAGAATTGAGAAGTACTATAGATTATTTCTTTATTTCTTTATATTTCTAGAATTATTTTATATATTAGAGTCGCCGCCAGGACACTAAATTGCGACTTGCTTACAAAAAAAAGAAATGCTTCAACTAAACGAATAGCCCCAAAATATTGGGTTTCCTTTGGGACTCATGAGCTAGTAAAAAATTACAAAATCAATGCATCCCGAAAGCAAGATGAAGAGTCCCATAAAAAAAAAACTGATGTGAAAACGGGAGTAATATACCCCGGTAGAATGCTACCCCAAGTTAGGCCTACCCCAATTTTCAAGACAGAGTCGAGGTCATAAATGGGACACAAATCAATGGACGCAATGTTTTGTACATTATCAGTATGATGTAACCTATTTGTATTCTTATCCCCGAGAATATAATATTTTCACTCAATTTTGAATGTGTTTTCATTGAATTTTTGCATAACTTTCAATTTAATCTTCTCTCTTCTGGCGTATCAAAAAGTCCCTCATTATGTGGAATA
>JXSR01S013690.1:1030-20726 GCA_000969725.1 Ophiothrix spiculata
GTATTCACAGGAAAGGTCAAAGGTATTAAGATTCTGAGATTCAAGAGAATATTAGTCTGAAACCTCTTCTAAGCAAGAAAGAATCCAAGAAAAAAGTCAAAATATGGCTAAAAAATCAAAATTTAAGAAACTTTGTATTTTCAACAATTCAAAAAAAATCATGGTGCTATTACTATTAGCAGTATTTATTTTTCCATAAATTTCACTATCCGGAGAGTGAATAGTTCAAAATCGCAGAGAGTTTGATAAAATGCTGTAAAATAATATAATAATATGACTGAAAGATACAATTCTATCAAAACAAAAGTGTATCGACTGAGAAACACAAAAAGACTGTCTTCTATGCTTTGAGTGTTGATTTATTGACAAAAACAAACTGACAATATTGACAAATTGAGTGCTTCACTGACATTATTTACCAGCAGGCATTATTTTCCGGCTTTGGCAAGGTTTTTTTTTAAACAATTTGACATCTAAAAATAAAAAAGCGAGGCTTTTAGCAATATTGCTTTGCTGTAATTGCATGATGGACTGGCCGTAATTAAATGATAGTCATTGAAAAACAAGGTCAAGTTTTTCACATGCAAAATCCGAACAAAAAATTAGCATCGCTCCTTTAAAATTCAAGCATCAAATTCATTATAAGTGCATTTGAAAAAAGGCTTTTGAAACAAAATCTAGACAATATTCAAGATGATGTTTTCCAAGTATAAATTTTCAGTACAGCTAAATATGCTGATTTTATAGAAGCACAAGAAGATGGGACATGCAGTAGGCTGAGCCTCGCAGCTTCTAAAAAATATTTTTGCCATAACTTGAAAACTAATAAAAAGCTTAAAATATAAAGAATTTAAAGAGTTGCATTTTTGAGAAAATCTCAAGATATTTGTTTTTACCCGGTAACAAGCCCAGAACCTAAAAAAGAAACTGAAAGAAAAAACAAGTTTGTTTAAATGAAAAATGTTGTTCTTTAAGCAGTGGCAATGTGAAGGGGCAAATAAAACAACTATGAGAGACCAAAAACTTTTCGAGCAAAATGGTCTAATGAAAAATCATGGCACATTTGCTAATTTCAACTGAAAATCAACAAAACATCTCAAAATTTGAGTGATGCACACACTTTTTTGACATTTTACATTTAAAATATTCAAATAAATATGGAAATTGAGTGTGAAATTAGGGTCAGTGACTAAAAGTTCTAAAAGTGGAAGGCAATAGGGATCAAGGCTTGTGACTGGAGGGCAAATACCCACATGCCCCCCCCCCCCCCCCCCCTTTCTTGGCACTGCCACTGTCTTTAAGGTGTTTGGTCCACGCGCCATCCACGCGTAGACAGTACGCGCTAGTTTCCGAGTAGGTAAGTGCCGCAATACGCATGCGCATATACTCTGAGTAGTGTTTTGAAGCTAAAAATGGCCATATTTTAATATTTTTCATGAAAACTAAGTCCGTGACCCCCAATTTTTATTTTATTATTTGAAAGAACATACTTGTGCCCAACTTTTGTGAAAAAATTAACAAAATTGCTCGAGCAGATTTTTTGAATCAACACTAAATAATTTCTTTTTTGCCACATTTCCCATAGACCCCTGTACTAATTTGTCCCCCAAAACCTCAAAAAATGGTGTTTTTAAACAGACTCTCATGCAAAAACGAGTCCTGTGACCCCCAATTTTTATTTTAAAAATCGGTTCTACATCGATAAAATGTCATTCACGCCGATTTTTACTAAAATTGCTCGAGCGGATCTCTCATGGACCAAACACCTTAGGGTTTTTTAGGTATGATTCTTTTACATTTTTAGGAGCTATCTCTGTAGAGTCTTAACCTGGCTGTATGTGTGTGATTCAACTTTCCTGATTGAATTAAGCAAATCATATTTCCGTATTTTGAATATTTGAATTATAAAACTTGTAATTTGTAACATTTTACTTTTAAATAAGCTTGATTTTATACATTTATAGAAAATAAACTGGTAGGTAAAGGTAAAATCTAATATGTATGTTCCATTATATCATTATATTTCCCTAAACTTCTGCTCTACATTTAGATAAGTAGTTATAAGTTGAGAAGAAATACTAAAAAGCTATTATCAAAACTACCAAAATTGATAAACAATGTAGTTTGATATCTTACTGATTTGAAATTAGATGTAAAGCTTTCCCATAAATGCTCTAAATTAAGGAAATCTAGTTCACACATGGACAAGTTTTAGACTAAATGCCCCTTTCAGATTTAAGGTGGCTTAGCACAGATAGAATTCCTCTATTTATTTTTCTATTTTTTTGATATATGGTGTTTTCATATGTGCTGATCACATTTCTGAATAAAAAAAAAATGGGGGTCACTTAGTTTTTGAGAAAAATCCATTTCAAAAACACTATGTTTTACCACTTATTACCATTGACTTCTATGGTAAAATCAAAATAAATCGGACAAAACCACTTATAATTAAAAAACAGCTCCATTTTTTACTCTCTTTTTCACATATATTTTGGTCCTTGTATAGTTCTTTAAAAAAACGTAATAAAAAAATATGGTCACCGACTTACTTTTTGAGATATTAAGCAAAATTAAGCAAAAAATTGGCATTTTTTTAGCAATAAGTAACACCTTAAGCACTGTGCGCTTTGAGCCCTGCGTCATCAGGAGTAACGCGCATGGTCTTATGCGTGAATATAAAAATGATGCACTTGTAAGATCGCGTTTTATTAAAGCGCAAGATACAGTATGCCAGAAAGTACGCTAAAAGCCCGGGATAAATACTTTGAAATTGTGTCCAACTGAACACCGCTGATATCAGCTCACTCGTGTCCGACACCGCAATCTGTGCTAAGCCACCTTTAAAAAAAAGCTCTGCAAAGGTACGTCTGGATAAACCTCAGGGACCACACGTTCTTGACCTGTTATATGAACATGTCCACGAAACTCATAATCAGGGTCATTTTTCACTTGTAACGAGCATGATACACAATATCAAAAACAGTCAAAATAAGAAAACAGTTTATAGAATTTACTAAATAAATATGCAAATAGCGTTGTCCCTGTAGTCTAAAATCAATACTATAAAGTGTCAACTGGAGCTCCTCTGTCACTCATGACTTTTGATTCTTTTTAGCTTGTTGGATTTGTTTTTAGTAGATATTAATACCCTCCAAACGATTTGGCTTAAATATGTAACCCTTTTCTGATGTGGCTATATGTTGAATTAAATTCGGGATCCAGAATTTAATTCTACATGTATTAGTATAGGAAAGCACGTGTGCTCTTTATTCATTTTCCGGTGGCAAAACAAGTTTTTGACAAAATTCCCAGTGGCACGTCCCTACCCAAAATAAATTTGAGTACCCTTTCAGGACATGCCTATATGGCCTTGCGTCACAAACAGGTCCATGAAATATCATGGATCTGTTACATATTAACACTAAAAATGATAGAAAACATGCATTTTTGCGAAAACTTCTTTACGTATTTGGGAAAGTTTGGTATCATATGATAGGTCTATTTATACTCTATTTATGTGTAAAAAGTGAACTTCCCTTGATGTTAATTATGAAGTTATACTTAAAAAAGCAAGTAGGGAACACGATGGATCGGGTGGAGGCAGCGACGGTGGAGGCGGCGCGCATAGGATTACATGCAAAAGTGTAAGAAAGTTGTGATTTATAAAGACATATATTGTTAAAAATAAAAGCGCTGGGATCATAATTTTTTGCATATACTTCAATGAGATATGTATAATGCTAAAGCATGTATCGGATATTGACATATCATCCAAACTTTTGTGTTTTTTTTGTTTATATGTGGGTAATTTTCTCTATACATTACTGTACAAAACATGCATTTACACTCGAAAACTTTAAAACGGCATATCTTTTGACCGAGTCGACGTAGCTGGTAAAAGTTATACATATTTCAAAAGGAAATTTGACGAGGAATCTAAATATTTGATTGATTTTTAGGTAGTGTATACAGGAAAAAAATTATGACCGATAAATATCCCAAAAATTAATGAGTCGTTTCATAGATTATGACCATCCTCAGTATTTTGACCACAATGAAAATTGGTCATCAAATGTATTATTTTATGGAAGGCCATTATTACATCCATCAACTAATGTTTGAGTCATCTGGATACACATTTCCACAACAAAATCTCATTGTGCCAAGTTGGTTGACCTAAATGCACTTTTATTTTATTTTGCACCCTGTATAATTTTTACCCATCCCTCAAAATTAGGCTTATTTAGATAAAACTGCAATCCTCGGAAAATAAGCTTTCCAGCAATAAATAACTTTGTGAGTTTTAAGTGTATATATTTAGAGTTGCAATACGTTGAATACTAATTGGCATGGTTTTACCAATGTTTTTATGTGAAACAAAAATTATGACCAGTTAATGACTTATGTCCATATGGTCAACAAAAATAGCCATACCTGCTTAGGGCATGTAATGACAACAACAGCAAAGTAATACCCCTGAATTATGGGGAATAAAAATCACTAAGTATAAAACCAGTAATTAAGTAACAATACATGTACCACCAAATCAAGGGCTTTAGCGGACACCCTCAACAGCTTGGCTTCGACTTTATAGTCCATGGTCCATAAATCACCCTATTAGGTAAAAAACAAAGAAATGCAAGTAAAGAAATGGTTTTCTTGACCATGAAAACCATCTCTTTTTTTTAAGATAAAGCTTGTACAAAACAGAATCATGATGTTTTTCAGAAACCATACATATTTCTTTGAAGAACAGGCCATGGTCATTGCCAATTTGAGATGTTTGTCTCTTTTCTTTGGCTTCACCAGCTATACATTCTGATGATGACAAGCTTGATTAAATTAAAAGAGTCAGTGTATGTTCTAGTTTTTCAAAATTAAGTTTTCACCGTGTATGCGCAAGATTACCTCACCAAAGGTTTAAGTTTGAAATTTCAGTTGATTTCATTTTGATTTTTATGAGAAATTTATTTCAAAGCTCCCTATATACTGTGTATAGATAACCCTATTGTTACTCTAATCAAACACCATCTTTGAATAATGCCATCTACTGTAGGAGAGTATAGGTTTTAACCCTGCTTTGGTCATTGCTTTCTATCAAGACAGCACAAGGTTCAACCCTGCTTTGGTCATTGCTATCTACAGTAGACAGCACAAAATTCAACCATGCTTTGGTCATTGCTATCTAAAGTAGACAGCACATGATTCAACCCTGCTTTGTGCATTGCTATCTACAGCAGACAGCACGTGATTCAACCCTGCTTTGTGCATTGCTATCTACAGTAGACAGCACGTGATTCAACCCTGCTTTGTGCATTGCTATCTACAGCAGACAGCACATGATTCAACCCTGCTTTGTGCATTGCTATCTACAGTAGACAGCACATGATTCAACCCTGCTTTGGTCAATGCCATATACAGAAGACAGCAAGTGATTCAACCCTGCTTTGGTCATTGCTATCTACAGTAGACAGCACATGATTCAACCCTGCTTTGGTCAATGCCATCTACAGTGGACAGCACATGATTCAACCCTGCTTTGGTCATTGCTATCTACAGTAGACAGCACGTGATTCAACCCTGCTTTGTGCATTGCTATCTACAGTAGACAGCACATGAATCAACCCCGCTTTGCCATTGGTCGTTGCTATATACAGTAGACAGCACGTTATTCAACCCTGCTTTGGTCATTGCTATCTACAGTAGACAGCACATGATTCAACCCTGCTTTGTGCATTGCTATCTACAGTAGACAGCACATGAATCAACCCAGCTTTGCCATTGGACGTTGCTATATACAGTAGACAGCATGCGATTCAACCCTGCTTTGGTCATTGCTATCTACAGTAGACAGCACGTGATTCAACCCTGCTTTGGTCATTGCTATCTACAGTAGGCAGCACATGATTCAACCCTGCTTTGGTCATTGCTATATACAGTAGACAGCACATGATTCAACCCTGCTTTGTGCATTGCTATCTGCAGTAGGCAGCACATGATTCAACCCTGCTTTGTGCATTGCTACCTACAGTAGACAGCACATGATTCAACCCTGCTTTGTGCATTGCTATCTACAGTAGACAGCACATGATTCAACCCAGCTTTGCCATTGGTCGTTGCTATATACAGTAGATAGCATGTGATTCAACCCTGCTTTGGTCATTGCTATCTACAGTAGACAGCACATGATTCAACCCAGCTTTGCCATTGGTCGTTGCTATATACAGTAGATAGCATGTGATTCAACCCTGCTTTGGTCATTGCTATCTACAGTAGACAGCACATGATTCAACCCTGCTTTGGTCATTGCTATATACAGTAGACATGGGTTTTAACCCTGCTTTGGTCATTGCTATATACAGTGGATACTTTACAGACTGCTTTGTGGGACATGCAAATGTAGTCTCGGACCAAGTATAGTTTAGGTCCCTTCTAAAATTTTAGGGTTAGGATTTAGGTAGGGGTTAAGGTTTGTTTACAGTAAGGGTCGGGTCAGGGTTAGGGTCACATTTCTGATGGGACAAAGTATACTTTTACCGTAGTCTATTAAAAAAATCTTGGGATGAAAAATGAGAGTGTCTTTCTTACCTGTGTTTGATGATATAATTGTACATAAATTTTTCATGCAAAATCATGAGACCACTTGATATTCAAATTTCATTGCTCCAGTTTGTAATCCAAAACTTACATTGAGTTCTCTTTAGATTAAGTAATAGATATTCCAATGAGGCACAATTTATATGGCTAGTTATATTTTCTTATGCAATGTTTTGTCTTGTGTGTGGGATGCATCTTTTTTGTCTATTCTGCCTCATGTATCTTAAACATGGCACAACATTTTTTTTGCTTTGTTTGTAAGACAAAATGGAGAAATTCTTGTGCAAAGAATCTTTATTTCAACCCAAACGCACATTATGGGATACATATGGAACTCTTTTCTTTGAATGTATTTAAGAGAACTTGGGGTTCAGTCTCACACGAATAAAATCTTTAAAAAATGAATAAAAAATAAAACCGCATTTCGCATTAGTTTTTCAAGAACAAGAGAGCTATGAGTTAACAATTAAAAGTAAATGGCCTTATCGGATTATTTTATGATGACAATTACATACCTGTTTACTTACACACAGTGTTTCCGCTAAGGCCGTATGGCGCGCCTTTGGCGCAGGAGCGGTGAAAATTGGAGAACGAGTTTCTGAAAATGTGTGAGAAAGATATTTTTCTAGCTTGATTGAGCCAATTTTTAGCCACAGCTCATGATTTTGGCTCAAGCACCTCTTAAACTTTGTCAAACTTGCTCGAATAGGCGCAAACTCAAAAACCTTAGCGGAAACACTGCTTACACCACTGACCAGTGTTTGCGAGAGGTCGTGGGTTCGAATCTCAGGGGAAATGGGAAATTTTTGTACAACGTATTTGGACTTAACACATTCAAGCGTTTGGATGTTAGTGTTATGAAGGTGTATAATTAGGTAGCAGAAATGCAAAAATCAAGAAATTCGCCGAAGTCCAAATACGTCATAGACGGGGGCTACAGATGGACACGAAAGTGCTGCCATGGCAGGCCATACTCGGTGGCTTGCCATAGCTGGACATTGGACCGGGATGCAGGCTTGCCGGGATGCGAGAGATCGGGGGTTCGAATCCCAGGGGAAACAAGACATTTTTGTATGACGTTTTTGGACTTAGATAGTTTTTAAGCGTATGGGAGTTAGGGTTAAAGGAGCATTGTCCGATTGTTTCAACTTTTTTTCAAACTTCTTGAGAATTTGCTCATAATTTTCTCAGAACCCATGTGAAATTTCACAGTCAAGCTTTGTTCCATGTATGTATAAAAATGTGTCTAATTATGGTAACCATAATTAATTTTACAGGGTAATGTAAAGGCGTCTCTGAAATACAGAATTGCCCATAAATCAACACGGTGTAATAGATTCAGCTGAAATTTGAAACTTTTTCAGTGTCATCTTTCGAATGAAACACGGGTACGCGTGAAACTGAAAATTCCATTTTGAAAAATTGGACCCAGCTCCTTTTATGTTACACATCACATGCCACTTTAATAGGTCTTGTATCCATAGGCTGGTCACCTGTGGTAAGTACCCTTGTTACATGTTTCATAACAGACTACAACGTAAATGTCGCATATGTTGGTCGACATAAATAGTATTCTTTTGTGAATGCTTGTTATTGGAACAATTCAGACTACTGTAAAATGAAAAAGTAAAGCAAGGGAAATAAAGAATTAAGTTTAGGGGTTATATTTTGTTTTCTAACTTACGGGTTGGCCCGGGTCAGCGGTACAGATACACGTGCAATGGCCAGGGTTCAAAGGGTTAAAGCAATAAATGCTTGATGTTTCAATGATACACTTCATAAAAAATCTCATAATGTCAGCTCTCACATTGCCCATTAATTTTTTGCTAGCCCTATCCAAAATGTTCAGATAAAATTGATCTAAACCAATTTCCCCAGATATTTTGGATAGGACATTTTATAATATATTTACAATAAAAGATTTGCTTTAGGTGCCATTGGTGTAATATTTCAAAATATGATCATATTATAGCGACGGTCCTTGGTCACATGTACGTATAACTGAAGATATCAAGTAACATTATGAAAATGTCAAAAAACTCCATCAAAATATTGACTGATTTATTATCAAATTAGCCTGGGTGTCACGTCACATCTCTTTAAATGAGTTAACAAAAGAACATATATTGGAATTTTGTTGAGGCATCGTATGAATGTGGGCTGAGAGTTTGTATCAAGTTACATTATGATGTTTGCAATTGTGAATCAGGATGAAAGGTGATACAACCGCTTTTTCCGCGTGACACCAGTGGAAATTGTTGGTGCTTTGTAATAACAAAATGGATAGCAAATATGTTGAGAGAGAGTTCATTAGAGAAATTACATTTTAAAGGCTTTCGTTTGTTTGATTTTACTGCTGACATGAAATAAAATGTAATGATTCTCTCATGAAGCTTAAAGGTGCTATTCAGGCAAAAAGTTGACAAAAAGGTCAAAAATGTCAAAAATCATGATATTTGGCAAAAAGAATATAAAACCCATTCATATTATGGCAAAACGAAATAAGCATCAGGTGCTTACATATAGGAAATAGGCCCATACATTTTTATTAAGAACAAATGATTGAAACTTAAAATATCTATGAAAATAGCATGTGCCATCAAAAGAGCTATGCGCCAAGCCAATCATATAATGCAAAGCATAGTTAATTTCCTGAAATGCTAATTATCATGTCTATTAGCATTTTGCCAAATCTTCTTTTCTACGTAAAACCTATTGTAATGACTAGGTGATCAATCTGAATGAAAGTTATAAAATATGTACGGTTTGCCATTTTCCTTGGAATACATTGTGCATATATGCCAGTTACTTGGAAAAAATGACTCTTCTGAATTTTTTTGACATTTGAGTTGACCCAGTAAAAGAATAAGATTTGATGATTATGATTTCTCTGGTGTCACATACTTTCCTTTTCCGTAACTTTTGTATGCTTATACGGAGGCCTTAGCATGTCAAACAGCAGGAACATATCTGTATACCACGTCAAAATGACTATGCCCTTAACCCGGCTCACACGCTATCACCTGCATAGCTGATTAAGATGAATCTCCCATCGTTAATTTGATAGTTCCATCTATCCTCGGTACATTTAATTGAATTTCAATTGAGTTACTATACGTACAAGATGCATACCAATTTTGTTTTACTGTCAAAGAGGATGAAAACAAATTTACTGACAACAGACACATCTTGTATTTCTGCAACTTTTTCACTACAAATGGCCTGGTTGCACTTAAGAAAATCATGATCAAAAATGAAATAAACTCGCTCATAAAATAGTATAAAATAACTCAAAAACCACCTTAGATTTTGACAAATTTTTCAACTAGGACTTTCAAAATATAGCAATCCACCCCTCCACCCCCAAAAAAAGAGGAAGTGCATACAAAATTTCATATTTGTGGGTAAAGTGAAAAACATACCCTTTATCACATACGCCTATTTTTTAATAACTAAATAACATGAAAATCTGTCTTGATTTTTGCAATTTTTGACACCCTTTATATCATCCACAAATACCGCAGGTTCCTTTTCTTCCTAAGCCCCCACTCCCGATAAATTGCAGTAGGTGAACATTAACAGTATGGTTCATCTAACAAAATCTAACAAATCAAATTGCACCCAAGCAGCCAAGACAGATGTTCCAACAGAACTTCCAGGTGTAAATGAAAGCAAACCTCATGAAAATTTCAAGATTTTCTCTTTGATGGAAAAGAGCACAATTTTAACATGTTTAAGGGTAACTAAAACTAACATTAATAGTAGTGTAAAATGCAGTGACATAGCTCAAAAATGCAAAAACAGAATTCGAAAAAGGGTTTAGGTATGCAGGTTGATTGTGCTGCATTAATTATCTATTAGCTCTAAGACCTTCATTTCAATCTTTAAGTAATTTGACCAAAACAATTTCAAAATGATAATAGTTGGTCCTTGAATGCCTATTCAGTATCGAAGTGATTACATAACTCACTCAGTTACTGGATCACGCACAACTCCTGACAACGGTAAGTGCAATATTATTGTGTGGTGATCATTTAAATCACGGTTCAAAACAAGAAAGCGTGATCCAGTTGTCTGGGTGATAATCGGATGACACGTAACACTTCGATACTGAATTCTATCAAGCTCGTGTTCTAGGTCATCTGAATCAAGCCTATCAAGTAAACTGTCAAAGATATAGGACGGATTAGAGTTTTTTAAAGAGCCAAGAAGTACATGTAATGGTAAATTATAACGTACTTGTCCACTACTTTTTCAGCTCTGAACCAGAGCTAATGAAAAACTGCTACATGAAACTTTTAAATGATAACTAACCAACTTTTTAACTTAGGCTGAAAACATAGTTCTTTTGAGCTACCAAATATTTGGTGCAACAAGTCTTTGTTATATTATAATCTGATATATAGTTCCAATGCATTTTCTATTAATTAATTAATAAAGGAGGATTGGTGATGAAAAATCAATACTACCACATTGAGGAGTATTTGGTGAAAATGTTTGGTGAATTACAACACTAAATATCTGTTATGATTAGAAGATGCATTGAATTAGGCCTCCAAACAAAATTTTCCCTACCAAACATTTGGTCGTGACGTCAAAATGACGAGTGACTCCAAACAAAATAACTTCAACACCCAGTTCAGATCAAATAAAATTTCCCACTAGATTGCACATGTTATTGAATTGCCATATACATTGGACCAAATGTTTGTTACCCGTTCATACCGTTCGATGGCAGGTGACCTTATATTACTAGATTATAAGATAACAAAGACTTGTTACACAAAATATTTGGTAGCTCAGAAAGAACTATAATTCCGCCCTTAGAAATAGTTAAAGCAATACTACATATGTATGAAGTGTTTAATGAAGCGCCTAATGTCACCCATGACTTTTTAGCTTAATGGGTTTGTTTTTGGAAGATATTTTAATATCTTCCAAAAATACCGTTTGGAGGGTATTAAAATACCCTCAAAACGGTTTGATTTAAATATGCTTACCCTTTCTGTTATGGCCATTTGTTGAATTAAATTCCGGATCCTGAATTTAATTCCACGTGTATAAGTGCAGGAAAGCACACATTTGCTTTTAATCTATTTTTCTGTTGGAAAACAAGTTTTTGACAAAATAATTTACAATCGACAATGCTGCAAAACGGTTCAAACCAATTTCTGATCAAAATCATATATTGCTTTAACAGAAGTTCAGTTGTAAGCTAGATTAAGCATTATTTCCTACCATCCGGAAGCTATGTAAATTACTAACACATGAAAGTGTGGTACATTTAGTACATTTAGGCCCGGTCCAGACTCCACTATCGTATAGAATATTTTGCTTAGAATATTCTATGCTGACAACAAAATGACGTAGGTTATCGAATAAAACACACAGTTTTATTCGATGACCTACGTCATTTTGTCGTCAGCATAGAATATTCTAAGCAAAATATTCTATACGATAGTGGAGTCTGAACCGAGCCTTACTAGCAAGCCTTGGAAAGGACGTTTAACAATCCAGTAACATATAATGTGTCCAGAGTTAAAGGGCCAATTTAGAATCATTAATTAAAGGTACAATTCATGGGTTTTTTCACATCAGAATTATATTCAAGTATGTTCATGATTTTGTCATTTACATTGGCCTATGGCCTATTATATTAGTCAAACTAAATGTCAGTTCATAAATTTACAGGGTCAATTGTACTGAACCTGAAATATATGGGAAAGGTATGACTGCACTTAAAGTTCACAACATTGTATAACTTTAACCCTAACCCTCCTCAGTCCAACAAAATCCAACAAGCAAAAATCAAGAAATTCGCCTAAGTCCAAATACGTCATAGACCGGGGTTACAGATGGGCACGAAAGTGCTGCCATGGCAGGCCATACTCGGTGGCTTGCCATAGGTGGACATTGGAACGGGATGCGAGAGGTCAAGGGTTCAAATCTCAGGGGAAACGGGAAATTTTTGTATGACGTATTCGGACTTAGATAGTTTTTAAGCGTTTGGGAGTTAGGGTTAATATGTGAGTGACATTCAGACACATTATTATGGTAATTGGCATCTAGCCACACTTACAATTTTACAAATTACATTATATCCTTTTATCCTTTTAAAATGCTAGGCATTGCCTAAACTACATCCCAACAATTTTAACATGGCCTACATTGCAGTCATCAAATCATTCATCAAATCATTAAAACCAGTCCATGGAGAAGGGGCAGAAAAATCATTTTGTTCCCTGTGTAACAGAGTTCAACTGAAAATTTTGAAAGACTTGTAAAAATTGAAATTTTACAAGTAGTTCTCTTAACTGTGCCATTTGAACCCTAACAGAACTAAATCTCATTAGGTAAAAAAACTGTTGTGTTGCCCTCCACATCCGGTCGTAAATCTCGGAAAAGTCGGACCGTTTTTTTTTAATGTTCATTACAAATTCCCCCTAAATTTGACTTATTTTAATCACACATTTTTACATTTGAAATAGCTGCATTTTATTTCTTGTATTCGCTGTACACAATATTAAACCAACTTACGACAACAGGGTTTCTCAATCAATAACAAACATGGTAGGGTTTTGTGCTGGTATTTTACAAGCCTCTACTACAGGCCTGACTTCAGGCTGCATTTGATTCCAGCTGTCAGTGAGAGGTCAAAATGATACAGTCTGAATAAAACATATTTCTTCTTGAAATATTTGTTTCTCGTTTGAACAAAAATATACCTACACATGTAGGCAAAACACATATCAGTAATTTTAGCACATCACTGGATATAACAAAACAAGCCGAAATCGCACATTGTTTTTGATCATATTGTAAAATAGAGGTTTGTACTATGTTTTCACAGGATGCAGAGGTGCTAAAACTTTCAGTGCAGTTGCATCTATCGGTTAGATTCGGACTTAAAGTCTATATTGTTAAGATTAATGATACTGTTGCTTTCGTTCATGGACATCAAAATGAAGTTATTCCTCTTGCTTTCATATGTCAATTCACATCTAAAAAAAAAAATTGGCCTTATGAAATTATGAAAAGGTACATGCAAGAAATACAAAAATATGTCTTAAACAGGGATTATATGGCTTACTCCATGAAGTTGGAACACAAAGTGTGACATAAGGTCTAAATTTCAAAACCACTTTTATTGTAAATCTAATATCATTTTTAATTAGCACAAGTACTGTACTTAAGCAAAAAAAGTTCACTTTTTGCTCATGGAAGTTGATAAACGTATTTGCAATGAATCTTTGTTCAGCAATTGTGCTAAAATCACGATGCTACATGGACACCATTTCAGATTTGTTCTCCCTATATCTTAAAAGAAGGTTATGATATTTCTCATCAATTTTCATTTTAATAATGTCCAACTATGGTACTTTCACATGTAAGTACCAACGGTATCATTTGAAACTACGAAAAATGTCAAATGAGGCATCACAAGATGAATGGTATGTGATAAATCTTGTGAAAATAAATATCAATGGATTTTAATATCTAAACTTTGCAAGGAATGCTACCTAAAAGGTTATACACCTGTATAAGCAGCCCTTTTTGTTCTGAGAACATTGCAGGCTGTTTATTTTATAATTAAAAGTTTATAATCAGTTCCTAATTGCAGAAATTCAACACAAATTTTACCGATGCTACATGGACACTGTATCCTGTAGCATTGGTAAAAATTTGCATTTTCTTGCATAATCTGTATTATCTGTTTAATTAAATGCCACTCTTGTTAACCAAGCCACACATAAGATCTTGAACCAACGAAACTGGGAAAAGAATTGAACACAGATGCCTAAAACTTACCGAATACAAATTTATAATATCACACTAAAGTGTCAATTGATCAAAAAATTATATTCTAGATTATACTAGGTTTCTCTATTATTTTATATGAAGAATTTTTTACCATCTGGATAAAAATATTTAAAAAGGATTATCTACAGTCTGTTGAATTTTACTAGAAATCCATAATTACCCTCCCGATGCTACATTTTTATACCGATGCTACACCATGGACACCGCGCTTCTTTAGCCATATTTTTAATCTTTAACAAAGGAGCAACTTCTGAATTCAAGTTTCCTTGAGAACAACTCCCCAAAGTCTTTTGAAAAAAGGTATATTAATGTCAGTATGTGTACCAGCTTTGCTAAAATGCAAGTATACTGGTTTGATATCTACCGATGCTACTCTGGACACCGTGCATAAAATCAAAGATATTTTCTCGCAAAATTTGGAAACCACTTGAGATATTGGCATTAAAGTTGGTCAAACTTCAAATATGCCAGATTGCTTCAATAAAAACATGAAATGAATAAATTAAAGTGATACATGTATTGTTGGTGAACTGATTTTACCTATGCTACATAGTGATTTTCTCTGGACACCGCGTGTAGCATAGGGAAGTTGATTTTTGACTTCTCGAAATTTTCTAATGACCGGTTTCTTTTACATTTAAAGGTTCTTCTTAGTGAATATCGATGTTAATACACAGAATAATATGTAAAATAACTATTGTTTTCTGTTTCATTGGAAAATATTTGTATTTTGCAAAGGTGGTATATCTATGTCACATTTTTTCACCTTAAAAGTGCTGGACACCAAGCACTAAATGGACCGTAAAAAAATTAAAATGGCAGATAAAATGGTCAAGTAAGTTTTAAAAGTAAGTTTACTATGATGCCTGTCTGCATAAATAATAACAATGGAAAAAAGTATACCACTAAAAATATAAAACAGGATTTAAATCACACAAGTAGCCATATTTTCAAATTGTCCCAAGTTCATGGAGTAAGCCATATGCAGTAGGACCAAATTGCTGCCATGGCTGCAATTTAGTGTTGGTTTGCAAAGAGTGTCACAGTTTTGGGAGGTGGTGAGTTACCCGAAATATCTGGCTGTGTACCACAGCCAGAAGCAAGCTCTGTAATTAAACCTGTCGCATAATTGCACAAACCCAATATCCCAAAAAATTCTCATATTTATCAGATACGAACTCCGACACTCCACAAACATGACAAAGGATATTTATAATAAATTTACCTAAATTTATAAACACTTCCCGAAGTTGTTAGTCACACAAAGTGATGTTTACAAATCGTAACCATGTAAACTAACAAGATATACCGTTTGATTTATCTGATCTGAACAGTGCGATTTTCATAAATTTAATTCCAAAAGGGTTCTTTCAGTTATAAAACTCTTCTGTTTTTTCAAGCACCATTTTTATTTTTAAATTTATGCACAAATGGCCATTATGTGATAGGCTGTACTACACAGCTTGCCTCAAGCCAAAAACGAAGTTGTGTTTCTCGAGCAAGTGGTGAGGTCTTTGGTTTGAGGCTAAACATACTTTTTCACCTCTTTCCAAGGCTAAAACATTGCGTAAAATATGTCCCCGCCGAATGTGAAGATCAGTAATGCACATTGAGCTGAACTCCTGTGACCTTGAAGTTGAATGACCCCTGATGAACTTGAATTGACCTCGAAAAATTTTGGCATCAACAATTGTCCATGCCCTCGAAGTCTCATGTCCGTACACCAAGGTATACCCCATTTGACATCCTTTGACCTTTAATGACCCCAATCACCTCCGATGACCTTTGATCCACTAACCATTACAAACTCAGTCTTTGGACGGTCAAGGGGCACCATCCCACCAAGTTTCCGGAACGTGTGACCCTCTGTCTCTGAGAAAATGTAGGTTTCGAACCCATTTGGAGGGGGACAATCCTTCTTCTTCCGATTTGGCACCAACTTCAATTCTGAAGACTACGGTACATTGGATGGGATTGATGCATGCAGACGTGAGGCCTAAATTGTTGAAAGTCCTTGTTTGAAGGCCTCAACAGTATATGACTGGACAATACATTCAGGAAGTGTGTTCCAGTCTCTTATAGTCTTTGGAAAAAAGGATGGTTACCGTTTCAATTTGTGATAGTCTCAATCGGCGGGGGCAAAAATATATAGAAAGCAAACACAAGAGGTACACACAACATGTATGTTTTGCGAGAAACCTGAAATTTTTATACTCACCCGCTTAGTTTCTAATTTCTCAAGTGCTTCCTTTTCAAGTTGGTTTGCAAGTTTATTTGCAGCATCAGATATATCACCGAGTCGACTATGTCCTTGATGAAACATACAAATCAAACCAATAGCTATAACTACTCCACCAGTCCAAGCCATCCTGATCCTCCGCCGCGGCAAACGGGCAAAACACTTCCCTGGGATGAGCCCTGCAACTCGCACTACTTGCTCCGCTATTTGTCACTCGCGATTTCAACTCTCAATCATCAATGACAGTGTTCACCAGATAATAACACACGTTGTGAAACAAATATACCGAATTATCCACTAGTTCTTAGATCAAAATAATCCACAATGTTTAAAGTCTCATCACCTGTGATACATTGTACAATAAGACATCCACTTTCTGTGATTTCAAGTGCAAAACTTATGTCCAAGAATGAATCACACATTCTGCTTGCAAATGCTTTAGAAAAGGCGCACTCCACTAAATTAATGTATAACCCTGTGAACAGATGCGGCGCACTACACTAAATGAACAGCGCCCTAAGAAGGAGCATTTGCCCAGGGGACCAATTTACGGCTTTACGTGACTTCCGAACCACAGATATGTTTGTTTGTTTGTTTACCTCGGTTGGTCCGTGACGGACACATGCCATTAGATCCATGATGAACTCATGGTCTCTTCCAAGCTCATACAAAAGTACCAACCGTTTTAGCCAGAAATGACTAATCTATATGCATGCTGGCCATGCGCCAATGCAACCTTGAACAGATGCCGAAAATAGAACAGATAGCAAGAAAAAGAGGAAGATGGCCACTACCAACACAATTGTACGATTTACTCTTAGCCCTTACTTCGTGAGAAAAGAAATCAGGAGTCTAATGATGCCCCGATGCAAAGGCTGGATCTGGATCTGGATACATAATTGACACCTCCTATAGTGTATAGAGTATCATGAGGGATAGGGTCAATTATAAATGCTGCTATTGTAGTTTTGCTTTTTGAGTCTTTCTTTGAATTGGTAGATGGTAGTAGCTTCAGCGACGGCAGGGCGTTCCAGTCAACAATTGTTCTTGGGAAAAATGAATACTTGAAGGTATCCAAATTGGTTCCAATCTGCTTGTATTGAGCTTTGTGTTTCCTTTGACTTTTAGCTGGTTTTAGACGTTTTGCAGCAGCTGACACACGTAGGTCTTCATGTCTTATTTTAAACAGATTTGTGAGCCTGGCGGCTTTTCTTCTAGTTTTTAAAGATTGCCACTGTACTCAGGCTCCTCTATCATTGCGTCAACGTTACTTTCGCGGCTGTAATCTTTTTGCATAAATCTTGCTGCAGATCTTTGAACCTTCTCCAGTTTAGTGATATTTTTCTCTGTGTATGGATTCAATTTGGAGGCAGCGTATTCAATCGTTGGTCTTACAATTGATTGATAAGCAAGAATTTTGGTTTCTTTCAGAGTTTGCCCGCTTGACGCGGGATACTTCAACTTCAACTCAGATATTGGCAGGACTCTTGATGAGTATTAAGCCAAGCTTGTGCGGGGGTTGCTATATTTATTGCAGTTTCTGTAGTTCTGTTTTGAATACTTGAAGACTTGAGGCTTGCACTGTTGATTCAGGAAGCAAGTTCCACTCGGGTATTGTTCTTGGAAAAAATGAGTATCTGTGGCTTTGGAGTCTAGCTTGGCCTTGGGGTATGATAAAACTCTTGGAGTTGTTATGACGAGAGAGTCGGGCAACTGCATGGGTTCAGGTACTTGTCACTGGGGATGTCGATCTGGTCATAGACAATTTTGTACATCATTGCAAGACGGGCTGTTTTTCGTCTGTTCTCCACTGAGTGATTGCCATTCAAGCACTTTCAGTAATGAAGTCACAGTTCCCTTGGTGCGCTCGAAGTTGGATTTTACGAATCTGGCGGCACTTCTCTGTATCTTTTCTACCTGTTTCTTGTGGTTCTTCTGATAGGGATCCCATATGATAGATGCGTATTCAGCATGGGGTCTCACAAGGCTCATGTAAGCGGTCTCTTTAACACTCTCTGGGCAGTTGTATAGATTTCGTCTAACTACACCAAGCATACGACTGGCTTTTGAAGTTGCATGTCCAATATGTGTACTCCAACCCAGATCGTCTTGAAGATGGATACCAAGGTAATGGTGAGATTTCACAGTAGCAAGTGTCTGGTTGCAAAGTTTGTAGTCATGGTGTTCTGGACTTCTTGCATTGGTAATATGCATCACATAACACTTGGTTGGGTTAAACTTCATCTGCCAGTCCTGTTGCCATTTTGTGAGGTTGTCCAAGTCGTCTTGAAGGGCTTTGGAGTCCGCTGGTGATGAAATGGTCCGGTATACTAATGCGTCGTCAGCAAATAATCGAGTTGATGATGATAACTTCTCCGGCAAGTCGTTTATATACAGGAGAAACAAAAGTGGTCCTAGAACCGTGCCCTGTGGGACCCCAGAGTCAACAGATACTGCTGTTGATGATCTGCCTTCAAGTACAACTTTCTGGGATCGTCCGGTCAGGAAAGATGTTAACCACGAAAGGAGTTGGTCGTTGATGCCGTAGTGCTTTAGCTTTGATAACAGACGGAGATGCGGTACGGTATCAAACGCCTTTGTGAAGTCGAGGATGATGACGTCTACACTCTTCTTCTGGTCGAGGGCGTTACTAAGATCTTGGTGTGTTATAAGTAGTTGAGAGTCACAGGATCGACGTTTCCTAAAACCATGTTGGTAGTCGGTTAGGATTTGGTAGCGATCGAGATGGTCCATGATCTGACTGTGGATGACGTGTTCCATGACTTTACAACATATGCTTGTTAGAGATACCGGTCTGTAATTCTTGGCTTCAGCTCTGTCCCCTTTCTTAAAGATAGGTGTGATGTTTGCAGATTTCCAGTCATGAGGTAGGTTCCCAGTCTGTAGTGATTGGTTAAAGATGAACATGATGAAGGTGAGAATGGGTGCTATCTGTGGAGCGAGGATCTTCAGAATGCGGCTTGGAAGTCCGTCGGGTCCAGCGGCTTTAGATGGATTCAGCCCTTGGAGTAGTTT
>JXSR01S013691.1:0-14615 GCA_000969725.1 Ophiothrix spiculata
TTACAGTGTATTTATTCTTGCTTTGCTTTTAGCTCGAACCCGAAAGGTTAATTCTGAACTTGATCCTTGTTTTGGGTCGTAACAAAGGTAGTAAACCATTTATAAATGACAGGGTTGGACATAATTAATATTCGAAATCCAAACACTCTAAATTTGCTGTGGATACGGAGAATGTAATCTAATGGACTTTCAGCACCATGCATGCTTTTTAAATTTCTCTTTATAACTATGGACTATCTAAAAACACAATCTTTGACTAAGTTTTAGTTGTTAAAGGAAATAGTATACCTTCTTAACATATTTTTTCATTTCATTTTGATTTATATTACAAACCAAAAGCAAAGCACAAACATATTTGGTTGGGGGGTTTCGGAAAGGAGTAAGGTTTTGATTTCTGGTATGTTTATTCTCTGACAGATCCGTAGAAAAAATGACATTAAGAAATAACTTTAATAAAGCATTTCTTCATAAAATTATACATAAAGGGCATAAAATGTCTACAGATCGGTTAATAATGACAATAATAACTTTGCACCATCTATTTTTCGTTCATTGTGTGAATTTGTCGGTGATTGTTTTGGACCTCAATATTTTGCGCTCCCTCAGAAAAATACCTCGGTTAAAAACAATCACCTCGGAATTCACACAATAACCTCAAAAAAGATGGTGCACAGTTGTTATTGTCTAATTAATAACCAGCGTAATAGTGCGATCCAATCTAAAAAGATTATTTCTACCTTTACGCAAACAACTGCGCGGTCATAATCTGGTAACAATGACGTCTTATAATGACCTGATGTCATTCGCGCTGAATCAAGCGCGCGTATGCACCACACAAACGCGCGTTTATCATATTACGCGATGATCGTTATGCCTGGACTGATCGAAATTCTCTTAAAAGGGATATGTAGACCTTTAAGTAAGATATAAGTGTAATAAAGTATTTCCTTATAAAATCACGCATAAAAGGTATTGAAAATGTCGCCAGACGGTTATTAATGAAAATAATAACTTTGCACGTTGCTACGCTCCCTCAAAAAAGTATCTCGGCCCAAAACAAAACACCTCCGATTTTAAACAATGACCTCAAAAAAGATGGTGCGCAGTTATTATTGTCTAATTTGTGAATCCACTTCTATTTCCAGACCACAGTTTCTCAGACAATCATGGGCGTCATTTCAGGGGGGACAGGGGGGACACGTCCCCCCCACTATTTTGTGTGTCCCCCTCACAATATTAGGTGTCCCCCCCACGGTTTTGAAAATTTGCCCTCGGACCCCCCAAAAATTTGCCCTCGGACCCCCCCACACTTCAAAATGAAATGACGCCCATGCAGACAATATGTGAATATTTCAAACAACGAAATTATTGTTCATGACGGTAAGTTTGATCAGTCTTTGGATAGCGTGCTGTAAATTGTGTATAGCCACTTCACCGAAGATAAAGAGATATCGAGATAAAGTTATTTGCACGAATTATAAATAAGGAGTTTTGCTTTATAAATACCAAAGAAACGATTAATCGAAGACGTTAAAAAAATATTACTTTGTGTAGATAATTTTGCAAGACGAATATTCTGAAACCAGCAAGACGAACATTTTGAGACCATTTTTAACCACATCTGACACTTTTAAATTGTATGACCCCCATTGTCCCAGCATGTGACCACTGTAATATACTTTTTGGATATAACTTAAGAATCCATCATCAGATATGGGTCAAAGTATACTTTTTTCTGCTTTCTGATGATGCAGGGTCCCATACAACAAATTGATTTTGTGTTCACCCTAGTGATGTTACCTTTGGTTATGGTTTATAGAACCCATCTAGATAAGACACATTAATCTTTCCGTGGCAGTTTTACCCCAAATATGGGATTTTTATCCCTAGGTAAATATTTAAAAGGAATATTGTCCATTATCCTGACATTGCCTAAAACTCCATTTGGGGATAAGCATAGCTTTTGAGACCACCTTTCTTCTTGACCACACCCTCAGCAAATGTACTCCATGCTTGAAAAGGACGATTGTTAAGAACGAACGAATAATGAATTATACTATTATATATTTCCTAAAATTAGAACTGCAACTTTATCTTCATCTTTTTAACAGAGGATAAGGGAATTTCTACAAGCACGTGTCTATCGACTGAAACCCCTGTCTGCACAGCTGGTCTTTACACCAATCCGCACACAGTCTCCGGCTTCTATTTCAACGACACATGGACATCGCTCGTCTGCAGTAACACGCATTTTCAAGCCAAAAATATATTAGATTACTTGGCAAATTCAACATTGCATTTCATAGGCGATTCTACGTTAAGACAATGGTATGAATATTTGGTCAGATTTGCTTTAAATGATCATCTTCAGGAATACAGAAGTCGTTTGCCTAAATTTGGACCACATCAATAAATGACTCTTTAAATATAACTATTGATTTCAAATTCCACGGGTATCCAATAGCGTTACGACAAATTCCAGTTAATGCAATTCACTATGTGTCTGAGCATTTGGACTCTTACGTAGTCCGAACGTAAGGATATTTATAAAGTCTGCTAATACAAGGGAATATACGTCAGATTTTGATCGTAGTAACTGGTATGCTTGGGAAATTGATAAACTGCTGCGTATTAAAAGCCTTTGCTGGGGTCCCGGAAGTTACTATTCTAGATGTTTGGGACATGACTATAGGACATAGATCTGGTTTTAGTTTGCATCCTAAACCTGAAATTATTTCGCAAGAAGTAGATCTATTTTTATCGTTTTATAGTTATAATATACTTATACGAGCAGAAAATAGAGACGAAAAACTTCATTTTGGGCTCAGGTGATAATACGAAGGTTGTTTTTTAAAAACCTATTGGTTGACAAAAGACTTATATCATATTTCAACATTGCGACTTTTGTTAATTATAGTTGTGTTGCTCAGGATGTCTTAAAGAACATCCATATCAAACTTCAGGTCAATTGGAGCATTTTGAGATGACCTTTGACCTATGAACTTTGACCTTTTGGGTCAAAGGTCACCTAGATTTGTTCAGTATATTTTTGCCAATCTATTGGTGCAAATAGAATAATTATATCCCTTTGCACTTGACAAATATTGATTTTTGATGATTTTTCCAAATATTTTCAGATTAGACCCGGAAGTTACCCTTTTAAGTGACCTTTGAATTTAATTTTAGGTTTAGGTTTTGTGCGCTGGCGAAAGACAATTCATATGCCCAAACCACGTAGCAATTGGTAGTTTTCTGTTTGAGTTGAAACGTTTTAAAGCAAAATCGCACTTTGACCTCTGTGACCCCTGCGTGACCTTTTGACCTATGAACTTTGACCTTTTGGGTCAAAAGTCACCTAGATTTCTTCAGTATATTTTTGCCAATCTATATATGCAAATAGAACGATTATACCACCTTGCACTTGGATATTGATTTTTGATGATTTTTCCAAATATTTTCAAATTTGACCCGGAAGTGACCCTTAATGACCTTTGAATTTGATTTAAGGTTTAAGTTTAGTGCGCTGGCCAAAGAAATTCATATGCCCAAACCACGTCGCAATTGCTTGTTTTCTGTTCGAGTTAAAACTTTTTAAAGCAAAATCAAACTTTTCTTTTGACCTCTCAAGTTCATGTGATTTAATTTACCTTGGGTCATTGTTATTTTGACCAAATTTGATCGCAATAGCATTAAACATCTTGGAATTATGGGCAGTTGAAATGTTGATAGAAAGAAGAAGAAAGAAAGAAAGGAAGAAGAAAAGAAAGAAAAAAAGAGAAAGAAAAGATGGAAAGAACGAAAGAAAAAACAAACTAGAGCTCTGAAGCGCTCTGAACGCAACCGCTTCTTCTGCTGACTTATGCGCATTTGTGTAAACCTAGAAACCAATGCAACTTACACGAATTTTTTGTACATGTAAACGTTAACACGTCTACTGCATACGTGTTAACCTATATAATTAAAGCGCCTGAGTGTAAGTCAGCAAAGAACGAAATCCACTTGTGCAATCTTACCCCTAATGTAAGTGCAAGCATGCATCTCAAAAACACTTTCATAGTTGGCAATTATATTGCATTGAGGATTTGCAATTTTATATTGGCATAGAGAATTGGCAATTTATTGGCATTGATAGTTGAAATTATATTGGCATTGAGAATTGGCAATTGCATTGGCATTGAGTATTTTCAAAATTATATTGGCATTGAGAATTGGCAATTGTATTTGCATTGAGTATTTTCAATCATTTATATTTGCATTCAGAATTGGCAATTATACACTAGCGGTCTAAAGTATTTCCGCACAAACACTTTATTCAGCCATATCTCAAAATGCGTTTATAAGGAAACTATCTGGAAACTTATGTTGTTTTTGGTCAGATCTGATAGGCAATCTAGTTAGGCGTAAAATTGAGTCCCGAATGGGATCAACCCCTTCACGTACGGGTAAGGAGCAACAAACACATGGGTCGAAAAACTTGATTTTTAGGTCAAATTTGATTTTACAACGCCTGGGTCAAGGTCACTTCACTGCTCAAGTTGAGTGGTCATATGGAACGTGTATATGTAATTGAGTGTCCTGGTCACGCTTGACTACGCCAAGAGAATGCATGGAAGCAAACGAAAAATGATCCTTTAACGCCCAACCAGTTTACAAAAATAGGGCTGTGATGAATGTGGTGTGTTTTGTGACGGTATATGACAGATTGAAAACCTCTTAAACCTTTAAAAATGTCATATACCGCCAGGGACCATTCCACTTTTACCACAGCCCAAATTTGGTAAAAACTAGCTGGCGTTGAAGGATCATTTTTTTCAATTTTTAATGCTTATTGCTAGATCTAGCATTTAAATATTTCGAGCCATTTCTGATGTGGACTGCAGTGCAAGCCGTATACACGATAATGTGAAAGGTGCGAGTTGTTTTATTTTGACATTTAAAGCCATATTTGGCATTTATAATGAAAAAAATGGATGATGCGAAACGCTCCGCATGGCGAAATATGATCAAGTGTATTGTGCATACAACCAGGAAGAACACGTGTAGCTTGGTAGAAACTTGTAATTCATATGAGCCGTTTGGTTTGATTCCAGTGAATAGGACTGTTAACATGTTTTCTGCTCATACGACTCATCTTGTGCATGACAATTAGAGACGGATAATGGCAACAATGTATGTTATTTTAATTTTAGAAGTAAATTGAATTTTGCATAATTGGTCTTGGGAAGTCGTTTTACTTGCATGATATTGTAGTAGATCTTATTAACAGATAAGCTATATTTATAGTATGTACCTATATCTTCATAATGTTATATACGAAGGCAATCCAGCTGAGAAGTAGCTCATGTTTTAAGGGCAGAATGTTTACATCAAACATATTCAGTCATTAAGTTTTGTTTAGCTTGAATCAGGCAATATGATACGATGAGGTTCCCTTGTTTGTTTGATTGTTTTTTAAACCGTTGCCATTCCATGTCAGGTGTCCGCATTGCGGGTTGCATGAACATTGCACATCTATAATTTGTGAGATATTTGTTCCCTTTTCGGATGATCTATACCGGGGATTGGTACAGTTTATGAAGCATAATTCAAATACCATGTGCACCGAGTGTTTATTATGTTTATAGTAATTAAGAATTATACTTCAGAACGTTTTGGTCGAGTGGTAACCCTCGTTGTTCCAAATCCAAGAAATGTTTAATAGCAATAAATTTACGCCATTTGCCTTCAATTATGCTGACAGGGGTAAATACGCAATCGACTTGATCCCGTCACGTGAAATACATAAATATATGTGAAGCTTACGTATGAAAAACTATATGTAAACCCAAAAGTTATGTAAGTTACAGAATAAATTTGATATGAAAGTGTACCTAACAGTCCAACAAGTCATTTGCACAGATAAAGTAAATTTGTTACAGACAGAAATTACCCAGAATGCCAATATTTGAAAGAATGTCTTGTACCCTCTCAGGTTTACAAATATTAGCATAGTGTGTTTCTCTGTATCCTAACTTTTCCAAGTCCGTATTTATGTAAAAGGCAACAGTTAAAGCTACTACACCACATTTTTCAGTCAAAAACTTGAATTTGGTTGCCCTTGGTATCTACCATGAAAACATTTTTTAAAAAGCTTCATAATGCCACCATTTTGTATCTCGTTTTATTCAGGTCAATTTCTTCGTAAACTGTGTCTTTGGTGATTTTAATATTATTGCTCGAGGGGCTATTTGTTCCTATTATTGTTATCCTTGTGAATTACTATTATTTGCAGTTTGGGTCAGCTTTTGTAATCATCCGGCATAACTTTATGTTCATTCTTATGTTTTATAATTTTTTACTGTATAGCAATACTACATGGCTATATTATGGCCTTTTTAATTTACTGTATTTGAGCCAATTTTAAAAATGTTGCCCATATTTTGACCGTTTCAGGTGTAACGAAACCCTCTTTGGTTTTCATGACACTAAAAGAAATCTAGATAAGATATTAATATGATTGTTGCACAATATGTAGGGCACATTCTTAACTATATTTTTGCCAATTTTTCAAGTATCTACCGTTATTAGAACAAAAGTTATTATACAACAGGTAGAACTTTTTGAATGACCCTCGTAGTATGATCAGCTTGATAAGGTTTGTGAAATTATCTATGACAGGTAAATTTGTGGTAAAGTTTTAGAGGGTTCAGGTATCGTATGTCGGGTATTTCGTGGTGAAATTAATGATATGTGTTTACATTCTGATATTTTTGATCAACTTCAACTGTAAACTTCAACTTCAAATTTATTCACAATATCACAAATATCACACATATAAAAAACATTAAAAATAGCATTAACAAACGAACAAAACATGATATTGTGGGAATGATCAAAAAGCCAAAAAGGCCTGAAGGGATCATCCCCATACAGCAAAAATTAAAACAAGGAAAATCAAAATACACCACATAAGCTAAACGGAACAAACAAATAAAGACAAGAAATGCCCAAGCTAAGAAAAAATCAAATCATATGTACTTTGATAGTAATTCAGTTTGTACATATTTTTTAAAATGTTTGGTGCTTTTGCAAATTTTTAGGTTTTTGTTTAATGAATTCCATAAATTGGGCCCCTGCAACTCGTATAGCCTGAATAGAGATAGTTTTTTTCTTTTATGAATGCTGTAGTCTAGAGCATTTCTTGTTCTGTATTTGTGTACTTGATTGTGTTTAGTGAAATATCCCGAAAATGTTAATGGTAGAAGGTTAGCTTGATGTTTATACATAAATATTCCCAATTCTACCTTGAAGGTGTCAAAAACATTTAAAATCTTATGCTTATAGAATAATGGTCCCGTATGGCATTTTTTCAGTTTGTATATTTTATCCAGGTAGGATTTACATGCATTTCCCCATATCAGAACGCCATAATTGATATAAGGGAGAACAAGAGTGCAGTACAATGAATATAAAACATGCTGTGGTACAAAATGTTTCAATTTAGTCAATATTCCAATATTTCTTGATATTGTTTTAGTTATGGCATTGATATGATTTTTCCACGTCATATTTTCATCGACGTACCTAGCAACATGTAGTTTGTTTTACTAGCGTTTACAGATAGTTAGTTAGCTTTGAACCAATTGCTGATTTCGTTTAGATCCTTGTTGATTTCTGTCATTTTGGATTCTATTTTCGTATAAGAATATTATAATGTTGTATCATCAGTAAGCAAAATAATATCAAACAAAGAAGTAGTGGCAGCAATATAATTTACATACAATATGAATAATAACGGACCAAGGATTGAACCTTGGGGCACTCCACAAGTTATGTACTTGTATATTCTGAATTGCAAGATAAATAATGAACATATTGTTTTCTTCCACTAAGATAACTAGGAAACCAGTCGAGTAATATACCCCTAAAGCCATAGAATTCAAGTTTGTATAGAAGTATGTCATGATTAATCGTATCAAAAGCTTTTGATAGGTCTAAAAATATACCAAGTGTATTTTCGTGTTTTTCTACAGCTGTTTTAACTTTGTCAACGAGCTCAATGATGGCCATATAGGTAGAATGGTTTTAACGGAATCCAAATTGTTTTTCATTTTGAATCTTATTTATTTCCATAAATTCCATACATCTATTGAACATTAAGCGTTCCAGGACTTTCGAAAGACAGGGAAGTACCAGGAAAATGTGAATCCTAACTATTTTTTAATCATGAAAAAAATAGTTTCCACTGCATTTGCGGGGACTCGAACCATGGATTATGGCAGGGGTTAGTCATGCATTACGAAGCGAGGGATCTAGCGCTGAGCTATCAAGGCAGCGTTGAGATCGTGAACTAAAATCTAAAACATAAACATTAGAATGCCGCATTTTTATTTTGTTTACATAAAAATTGCAATTTTTGCCTCATTGGAATGCTCAATTTGTAAGTAAATTATGCGAATGCGTATATCACACAAAATGTAGATAATGTAGATACTTAAAACAGGCATTTCACAGCCTGATCATCACATTGTTTTAACACACTAACACTAAAGGAAAAGTTGAGTGTGTGTGGACCCACAAGAGTAATCATCTACATCAAATCTGTTTTATCAATATTTATTGTAAGTTTTCGAGTGAACTAACACATAAAGAATAAATCTTTGTTTATAGTGGTACAGTTAAAATATGTAATACTGGTAAGTATTAATTCTAGCTGAAAATTTTGAGACCCAATTTAATCGCTCTTGTTCAAAATAAACACTCCGGTAAATGTCTTGGTGTTGGACATACACTTTAAAAATTCACACGTTCACACTTTTAAAATTGTTAAATGGTTTTAAGACTTCTTTTAGAGATTTAACTCGATTTTTAAATATTGTACTCAGCCTTATGAATATTTATATATACCGCCCCGATAGCGATACTGGTAGTTTTCCATGCATAAAAGAATACAAACCATGCGACATTTACGGGCGCTGATATCAGACTGTAAGCTGATGTAACCAAGTCTATACTTTAGTATTATGCTCCGTAAAGGCTGTGTCACACATCACCGTACCGTGCGAATAACGTACTAATAACGTTCACTGTTTGGTAATTGATATACATGTATTTCAATGACCAAACCAGTGTACGTTATTAGTTCATTATTCGTACGTTTCGTGATGTGTGACAGAGACTTAAGGGTTGAGCACTTCACCATGTGGATGGTTTTAATATACTTGGATTTCATTGTTTATGTACGTGTATACTATTAATTTGTATATTGAAAACGGATGCTTTAAGTGATATGAAGGATATGGTAAACGGAGATGGGCTTTGGATTTTGTGAGGGTGGGTGGTAGCGGAGCATATGGATTGTAGGGTACACAAGCCTTACAAACACCTGATATCGCTAAAATGAAAAAATGTTCGCTAGTCCGAAATTAAAAACGTTCGCTAATCCTAAGGTTCGCTAGTCCGAAAATGAAATAAGGTTCGCCAGTACGAAAATGAAATAAGGTTCGCTAGTCCGAAAATGATATATGGTTCGCTAGTTCGAACGTGAAGAGGTCCGCTAGTCAAAAATGGGAGGCAAATCAACAGAAGTAATTTTTTTTCAGACTAGCGAACCATATTTCATTTTCGGACTAGCGAACCTTATTTCATTTTCGGAGTAGCGAACCTTATTTCATTTTCGCACTGGCGAACCTAAGGGTTAGCGGACCTTTTAAAATTTCGAACTACGGGCCTCATTTCATTTTCGGACTAGCGAAACCTTTTTTTCAAATTCGGACTACAGTCTAATCGTTACGACCCTGTTAACGAGCTCATTATGCGAATTCTGTATTCCAAGTCTCGCCAAACGAGAAAAGAAATGGTCGCGAAATTTCGTTTTTTTAAATGTGACCTGCTTAAAATGTTGACTTTGAACCATTATTATCTGAAAACGGTGAAAGCAAATGCAAATTTGGAACGGGGTATGAAAATTTGGAGTTTTTCCAATACAATGCATATGAGGTTTTTTTTCTGTTGATAAAAAGCAATCATTATATGGCATTTTATATAAAAATAAACGATTTTAAGACTTTTAAGCAATTAACCAAATATGAACCCATACATCAATCTTGTTTTACAAGATAAAACGCCGTCAGTTGGTTCGATTCTTTTAGTAAAAATATAAAAACTCAGATTGATGAAATTTGAAAAATATGCTTTGCCTGTAAGGCCTGTAAAGTGAAGAAATAGGGAGAGGAAAAATATACGTTGATGTGATGTACGAAAGGTATCTAATATCGGCTCTTCGTACTTACCTTCAATTTGTACGTATTGCGACAGCTGGGCATCAAAAGTTCGATAAGTAGTACCTTTGATCACGACGGGTCATCCTCTGACGTCAGAAACCTGCTCGAATCTCATGTCAGCATCAGAGTTTATTTTGACTGGCCTCGCTGCAATGGAATATCTTGTACTTCTTGCGAAATGTAATGCATTCAACATTTATTTTCCAGACTGAAAAGTAACCTTTTTGGTTCTTATATATAAATTATGCTAAAAATTCTAGAATTTCATTCGTTACAGTGAATAATTGAAGAAAAACCAATACGCTACGCAAAAAAAAAAGAAAAAAAAAAAAAAAAATGAAATTTTCAAAATGAATCCAACGGGGTTTGAACCCACGCTCCTGAGATTAAGAGTCAATCGCGCTAACCACTTGACTAACTGGCTGATTGTGTATTTGACGGGTATTTAAATATACATACTGGAATTTTCATATTGCGCATACGTAACCAATCACCATAAACATAGAATGAATGTAATCAATGAAATTCTCGAATATTTGACATAATTTATATTAAAAAACTACAAAGGTTACTTTTTAATCCAGAAAAATGTATGTCAATATTTACAACATTATACATGAAATGCATTTCATTTCAACACAGCCAGCGGTGCCATTCAAAGTGGGCCCTGCTATGAGATCAATGCACACTGCTGACGTCAGAGGATGACCGTTAGCACAAAAGGTATTTGTTATCGACATTTTGATGCATGGTTATGACAATGCAAATTGCAGGCAAGTATGAAGAGCCGATATTAGGTACTTTCATACACCACATCAGTGTATTTATTTCTCCTTGCTTTATCTTCAGTTTTAAAGTGTTATAGGCAAATATATTTTCCAAATTTCATGAATCTGAGTTTTCATATTTTTGCTAGTGGAATCGACTGAACTGACGTCTTTTTATCTTCTAAAACAAGATTGATGTAGAGGTTGAAATTGGTATGTCTAAAAAGGCTCAAAATTTTTGATTTATATAGAAAACACCATATAATGCATCATTTTTTACCAATAGCAAAAAATTCACTCACATTATAAAGGAAAAACTCCAAATTTTCATACCCACGTTCCCAATTTGCATGTACTTTCTCCTTGTTCAAATAAAAAGGGTTCAAAGTAAGCTTTATTGGCAGGTCACGTGAATAAAAAAATCTCGCAACCAAGATTTTATAATATCGATTATGCATAATATCGGAGAGAAGAAGGCGAAATTTTGTCACCTCCCGATAGACTGACTAGCGAACCCTATTTTCGGACGGATGATCTTTTTTTAAATTCGGACTGGCGAACCCTTAGGTATAGGAAAATACACTTTCGGACTAGCGAACGTTATTTCATTTTTGGACTAGTGGGCTGTTACCCTATATGTGTGGGTTTTACCGTGCCGATGACTTCGGCAGGGTTTTGTTTTTGACCAATTTCTTTCTTTCTTTACCCTGCCGAAGACTTCGGCAGGGTATTGTTTTTGACCGATTTCTTTCTTTACCCTTGCCGAAGACTTCGGCAGGGTATTGTTTTTGACGTGTTTCTTCTTTTTTCTGGCAACACTTTGATTATGTCTTATATCTCCGGCATACAGTGACTGATTTTGACCAAACTTGTGTGAAGGGACCAGGGTCACATCCCATTCATGTCACATGACCCCTGACCCCTTAAAGGTCACGTAGGGGTCACGGGGTCAAAAAACTTGATTTTCACGAAAAAAAGCTTCAACTCAATTATGTTACATGGTATGGTCCTGAAATTTGGAGACATGAAACGTCTTTACATTGTCCACAAAAGTTATTGGATGAAAAAAATATCTGGGATCTTATGGGGTCACATAGGTAAAAAAAAAGTCAAATTTTCAACTTTGTCCGATTTCGACGTTTGACGTATCAAATTGTTCGTCTTGGACCAACGATCAAAAGTGTCCATAATGACCCCATTGCCCGACCCTTCCTTGGGGGTCAGAGGTCAAAAGAAAGGTCAATGGAAAGGTCAAATTTTCAACTTTGTCCGATTTCGACGTTTGAGGTGTCAAATTATTCGTCTTGGACCAACAATCAAACGTGTCCATAGTGACCCCATCGTCCGACCCTTCCTTTGGGGTCAAAGGTCAAAAGAAAGGTCAATGGAGAGGTCAAATTTTCAACTTTGTCCGATTTCGACGATTGAGGTGTCAAATTGTTCGTCTTGGACCAAAGATCAAAAGTGTCCATGGTGACCCCATCGCCAGACCCTTCTATGGGGGTCAAAGGTCAAAAGAAAGGTCAAATTTTCAACTTTGTCCGATTTCAACGTTTGACGTGTCAAATTGTTCGTCTTGGACCGACGATCAAAAGTGTCCATGGTGACCCCGTCTCTTGACCTTTCCTTGGGGGTTAAAGGTCAAAAGTCATCTGAGGTCAACTGAGGTCAAAAATCGATTTTCACTAAAAAAGTTTCAACTCAAGTACGTTACAAGATATTGTCGTGAAATTTGGAGACATGAATCCTCTTAACATGACAGAAATGTCTGATGTCAAATGTCATTAAAAATTCATAAAAAATCAGTAACTTCCCAGTTAAAGGTGGCAGAATTATTCTACTTGCAAAGATAGATTGTAAAAAAAATTACTGAACACATTTAGGTGACCTTTGACCCCAAAGTTCAAAGTTCATAGATCAAAGGTCAATTTTTTTAACTTTGTTCGATTTCAAAAATTAGGGTGTCAAATTGTTTGTCTTGAAACAGCAATCAAAAGTTGCCATAGTGACCTCGACGTCCGACCCTTTCTAAGGTGTCAAAGATCACCAGAAAGGTCCAATTGTCAAAAATCATCAAAAATCAATATCTGCTAAGTGCAATGTGGTAATTTTCAAGTTTGTTCAATTTCATAAATAAGGGTGTCGAATTGTTGCCATGGTGACCTCAACGTCCGACCCTTTCTTATGGGTCAAAGGTCACCAAAAAGGTCAAATGGTCAAAAATCATCAAAAATCAATATCTGCTAAGTGCAATGTGGTATAATTATTCTGCTTGCTGAGATAGATTGATAAAATTATACTTAACAATCCTAGGTGACCTGATCCCAAATGTCAAAGTTCATGGGTCAAAGGTCAAATTTTCAAGTTTGTTCAATTTCATTAATTAGGGTGTCAAATTGTTCGTCTTGAAGCAGCGATCAAAAGTTGCCATGGTGACCTCAACGTCCGACCCTTTCTTATGGGTCAAAGGTCACCATAAAGGTCAAATGGTAAAAAATCATCAAAAATCAATATCTGCTAAGTGCAATGTGGTATAATTATTCTGCTTTCTGAGATAGATTGATAAAATTATAGTAACAATTCTAGGTGACCTTTAAACAACAAAGGTCAAAGTTCATGGGTCAAAGGTCAAATTTTCAAGTTTGTTTAATTTCATAAATTAGGGTGTCCATGCAGCGATCAAAAGTTGCCATGGTGACCTCGACGTCCGACCCTTTCTCAACACAAATGGTCGTGCTCTGTGAGCACAATAGCTCTAGTTACCCTGCCGATGACTTCGGCAGGGTTTTGTTTTTGACAAGATTTGTTCTTCTTTCTGACAACACTTTGAAGGCTTATATCTCCGGCATACAATGATTGATTTTGACTAAACTTTGGTGAAGGGATCAAGGTCACCTCCCATTTATGTCACCTGACCCCTGACCCCTCAAAGGTCACGTATGGGTCACGGAATAAAAAACTTGATTTTCACGAAAAAAGTTTCAACTCCAATACGTTACAAGGTATTGTCGTGCAACTTGGGGACATGAATTTTCTTGACATTGTCTACAAAAGTTATGGGGTGACAAAAAAGTATGAGGTCAAATGGGGTCACAGGGGTCAAATAAAAAAGGTCAAATTTTCAACTTTCAACGATTGTGACGTTTGAGGTCAAATTGTTTGTCTTGGACCAACGATTAAAAGTGTCAATAGTGATCCCGTCGTCCAACCCTTCCTTGGGGGTCAACGGTCAAAAGAAAGATCTATGGAAAGGTCAAATTATCAACTTTGTCCGATTTCAAAGGTAAAGGTGTCAAATTGTTCGTCTCGGACCAGCGACCAAAAGTGTCCATGGTGACCCCATCGTTTGACCTTTCCCTGGGGGTCAAAGGTCATAAGAAAGGTCAAATTAACAACTTTGTCCAATTTCAAAGGTTAATGTGTCAAATTGTTCGTTTTGGGCCAGCGGTCAAAAGTGTCAATGGTGACCCCGTTGTCCGACCTTTCCCTTGGGGTCAAAGGTCAAAAGTAAGGCCAAATAATTTATTTCAATGTTTACTTGCTTATTTTTTTATTTATTTATTTATTCATTTATTTATTTTTAAAT
>JXSR01S013691.1:26214-42522 GCA_000969725.1 Ophiothrix spiculata
AAAATATGCTAATTATATGCAAATGATGATATTCGATATTAAATTTTTAACATAATTTACATCTTTTAAGTGTAATGTTGAAAATATTATGCAAGAAAAAGAGTTTCATTGAAATACAAATGGGTAGTTTTTATTTTAGTATTGACCAGTTGGTTAGGAAAAATAAGGCCTGTTCCATCAAAGGAAATCATTGATCTACACCGCCCTGGATGCTTCTCCCTTTATTTCCCTAGATGTGCTAAATTACCCAATATTTTTCCATTGACTAATGATCCTTGCCCTGGGAATGCCCGCGGGGCCTTGCGGGGACCTCGCACTTTCAAGTCTTCACTGTATGGGCTGAATATCAACTGCATTATAACCATTGTATCAAGATTTTATACATTGTCATATTGTCAGAGCAGGACCTTCTTGTTCAGAATTTCAATACAGATTTGTTTGACAATTGCAGATTTTTTTAAAGACTAGGCGATTTCGCAATTTAAACGGTTTAGGCATACAGTGATGATACTTGCATTGTCAACTCAAGTTGCAGTGATGTATTATAATAGATCTACAAAGACATGTCATTGATTTCATGATGTTGCACAATGGTTTATTTTGTTTGAGATCATAATATCACACCTCGGTCATACATATGAGCTAATCATGCACTGGAATTATGTGATTAAATATTATTGTCAGTTCTGAATACTTTGTCGCACCCCTTTCCCGGTGTAATACTTTTCATATGTCATGAAGCGTAAAATGCACAATAATGTCAATTTACATCTAGACTCTTTGCAGCTGAGGCTGTCAGAACATAGCAAGATGTTTAAATCATTGAACTTAAAAGTCTATGTTGAAGAATGGTGTCAACCTTGGTTAATATAATTACATGATTACAGTTTTTGCCCACGGCGTCTGTATCCCGTGACCCGAAGTAGCTCGAAGTTATGCGAATCTTCACGATAAGACCACATGGCATCTAGTCGAAAATAAATGAACAGGCATACATAAAAGAGAGGCCAAATTCTCTGAATTTCTTCTGTGCAACATTATTTTAAGGGATTGAATTGAACATATATAATGTTCTTCGTAATAAAGATGAATAAAAAATGTTGCACAATATAGATGTTTATATTTATTCGGATAAATTTGTCTTATAAAATATAGAAAATGGCGAAACTATACCAATAAGGTGAATGGAAATAAAAATCAACCTTTGTAAAGTGGCATTATATTTAAAACTTATTATGGATGAAATAATTAGTTTAAAGTTCTACAAACTAAATTAAGTCATATTTTTAGCATTTAATGCTTTAGTTTGTTGGTGAAAAAAAAACATTATAAATTCGTCCGTCGGTTTTTTTTTCGGTAGTGAAACCGGAAGTTGCTTCACCATGACAAAAATTGCCTAAAATATGATATTAAACACCGCGAAAAACGTTTCTAGATATTAACCTTCCAGGGCGGTGTGTCATTGATCATTATTCATATCAGCTTTATAGGATTTTACATGAACTGATTCTGGATACTCATTGTAATGTAAACAAATTGCAATTCATAATTCCATCCTGATTCATGAACTTTTACACATGTGTAGAAAAATGCATGTCATAACCAATTCCTGCATGCAACATTAATGAAAAAATATGTCCTATGATGTATTTGAAAAATTAAAAAAAAAATTATTAAAACAAATAATTCGTACATGATCGATTATTTGGTCCATTTTCGTTATTCAAATTTGTCGAAATATTATGCAAGAGTATGTGATAACTAGTTCAATACAGCAAGTAAAAAACAAGTAAAGCTTTCAATACGCAAAAGAAATATTCTGAAACACTGATTGTTTGTTACGTATATATGTGGCTTAACAAGTAGCTGGTTCCATATGCTAAAATAAAGTAAACGAATACAAAATCGTTCTTATCAAACTGCTCCCTGAACCAGATAGGAAACCACGAGCAATTATCCTAAAACTTGTTAGATATAACACCAGAAGGGAAATTATGGTAAACAGAAAGAAACTCAAAGGAACCAAAATAGGAATAAATGAACAACTTTCAAAGAGGACACAGGCTTTGCTGACAAGGGCAAATGAACTGAAGGAACAAACAGACTTTGTCAAATCTACCTGGACGTGGGATGGGAGAGTCTATGTGTTTATGCAGGGAGACGGACAACAACAGGGCAGAAAGGTATATATAAAAGACCGTGATGATTTACATAAACTGTATGCGAACCAAGGAAGGGTTACAGTACAAACTGATCAAAGTGCCCAAAACTGAATAAATTTACTTCAATATTGTTCAAATTGATCAATGTACATAAAACTAATTCAATTTCGATAAAATGCATCTGTGACTTTAATTTAGAATATTTCCGGACAATATGTTTCAAAATGGCGAAGGCTGCAGACAGCACCCAAGAATTGCTATAAGAAAGGTTGTTATTATACATGTATTGATTAGTACAGAACAAAATATCATTTTTCTTTGTAATATTCAATTATTGCCCTGTTACTCCTTATTCAGTTTTCACAGTTTGGATTACTTGATATCAATAACATGTGTTCGACTTAATCACATTAATTGCTTCTATAAATATTTAACCTTAAAACATTATCGATCAGTTGATGCAAATATATGAGGTGATTGGAATCATCTACCCGAGGAACATTTATTGATATCGGGCCATCATGAATACATTATTTGTTTGGCATATTAGTAGGCTTAAAGGGGCTTGATCCAATTTTTCAAAATTATATGAAAGATGACCGCTCAAAAGTTTCAAATTTCGGCTTGGTCGGTTTAAACCGCTTTAATTGTGGGCTATTTTGTTTTCGGAACTGCCTATACGTTACTGTACAAAATTACTTATGGTTACTTTCGCATTTATATCTCCAAAGCGAAATGTAATTTAGCATTGAATTCATCTGGAATCGTCCCAGATAAACTAAAAATAGCAAAAGTTATACCAATATATAAAAAATCAAATGCTGATGTATTTTCAAACTACCGCCCTGTATCGCTTCTGCCGTGTTTTTCGAAAATCCTTGAAAGACTTATATTTAATCGATGTATTAACTATATAGATGACAACAAAATTTTAAATAACAAACAGTTTGGCTTTCGGCCCAAGCACTCAACATATATGGCCATTGACCAACTTGTTGACAAGATAAACACTGCCGTTGAACAAAATAAAAAAAACAATAAGTATATTTCTTGATCTATCTAAGGCCTTCGATACAATTGATCACGAAATATTATTACATAAATTAGAATATTATGGATTTCGTGGCATTGTACTTGATTGGTTTAGGAGCTAACTTAGAAATTGAAAACAATTTGTATATTACAATAATTTCAATTCAGATATGAAAAATATTACATGTGGTGTCCCCCAGGGATCTATTTTAGGACCGTTACTTTTTATACTGTATGTAAATGACATAACAAATACATCATCTATTCTAGACTTCATATTGTTTGCTGATGACACCACTATTCTTTACTCCAATAAGGACATTAAAAATAATATAAATATTGTAAATAAAGACCTGATTGAAGTAAGCAATTGGTTTAAGGCAAACAAATTATCTGTTAATGCCACAAAAACAAATTATATGATCATGGGAACATCTCACATGACTTCATTAAAATCCCAGGACAATATAACTATCACCTTAAATGACACTGATTTAGAGAGAGTTAAACTAACTAAATTTCTGGGTGCTTTGATTGATGAATGTCTAACATGGAAATATCATATTTATTGTATTTCAAAACTATATCTAGGAATATTGGTGTCATGAACAAACTAAAGTACTCCATTCCAACCCATATTCTCCATACCCTGTACTGCTCATTAGTAGCACCATATCTTAACTATGCAATTCTAATATGGGGAAATACTTGTAAATCGTACCTTGATAAACTCGTAAAATTACAAAAATGGGCAATAAGAACGATTGATGGCAGTCAATACCGTAGTCATGCGGCTCCACTTTTTGCAAAACATAATATTTTAACCGTAACAGATGCGTATACTCTTGAGCTTGGGGTTTTCATGTTGAAATACCACATTAGTGATTTGCCTGTAGTTTTCAATGAATATTTTAATAGACGTTCTGATATGCATTATTATCAAACAAGACAAAAAATCATTTACTGATAAAGCTATCCGCACAAGTGGTCCTATCCTTTGGAATTCATTATCATGTGAAATAAAAAAAATGTTATAATGTGAAACAGTTTCGAAATCAACTTAAGCAAAATATTATTCTTAATTATAAGTAATATTTTGAGCATGTCCCAGTTTAGTCTTGTTTGGTAGTTGCTGTCGGGTTTTTATCTTAAACCAATGTCTGTAACTTTTTGTTGTATTCTATATAGGATGGACATTCACCAGGCCTTATTGGCCTTCCGGTCCTTTCCTCCATAAGTTTTTTTTTATGTTATTTTGTTTCTGTTCTTATTTATGTAAATAAAGAATCTGAATCTGAATGACCTAATTTACACAGCTTCAAAAGCATCATTATAAATCAGTAATAGATAAATAAATTATTACAAAAAATGGAAAGATGGAAATGAGATAAGGCCCCTGAAACTTGATTCCCAGTTCCATGTTTTATATTTTTCATGACTTAGTAACTGTTTCATTATTGTCATCATCCATTATTTCTATATTTATAACGGATAAAGAACTACAGCTTGATTAAAAGCTTGGCGGAAATGTCATGAAACTTAAAAATAAGATTATCAGACAAAAGTCCTTATTAAAATTATATTTCCTATTCAATTTCGACCGAGATGTCGTTAAACTATAGAATGAGATTATTATCATAGTTTATATATGTAACTGGTTTCGAGTGCTCGAAGTTTAAAGCTTATTAAAAATTATATATATATTTGCATCCTGATCCATAGTGTATGAATTGTAAAGGACATTTTAAAATATGTGTATAAAATTGCACTTTGTGACCAAAAATTATCTATATCTAAGATTAATGTAAGAAATCAGCAAAAAATTAACACAAGCTAAGGTTGTTGCAAACTTTCAATGCCAGTCTAATTGTCAATGTCCAATATCCAACATTGTTGTCAATTTTCAGTGAAACCTAATCATTAACCCTAATGCCACACTTAGCGACAACCTTACTACCGACTCTCAATACCAACCCATTTTATGAAACTTCAATGCGAACTTATTACCATTAACCTAATACTATTCTAATCACTGACTCTTTAGTATCAAACGAATTACGAACAACTTTCAATATCAAATTGTGGTCGAGTCTGACTGTAAATGTAATTGTCAATTATCCATGCGAACTTTTGGTGTTAACCGTGCCAACTTTCTTTGCCAAACGTAAATAATTGTCAACTCTCAAACTTCCCCGACTTTCATTGTCATTTTATTTAACAATGCCAACATAATCGTCAACAATCAATGCAACTCTCGGTGCCAACTTTCAATGTCGACCTTCTCAATCTAATTGCTAACTTTCAATACCAAACTAAATTGATTGTAAACTTTTAATACCAAAGTCATTGCCAACTCTTAATGCAAAGTTCATCAGTGCCAATGGTGTCTCAATGCCAGCGTATTAGTCAATGTTTAATAATAAGGTAATTACCGTTTAATGCCAACCAAATTGCGAACTTATCAATTATGTTTCAACGTAACCTTAAATCATACCTATTTGACAGAATACAACATGTATGTTTCAAAGGGACACTGTCAAAAGCACTCAATGTAAATACTGGTGTACCACAAGGTAGCATATTAGGTCCTTTGTTATTTGTAATTTTTATTAATGATATGTGTAATGTAGTCAACTATGGTAAAATCTCCATGTATGCGGACGATACAACCCTGTCTGTTAGTGGTGATAATGTTGCTGATAAATGTAAAAAACTCGAATCCGATCTTGAAGCACTATCGATTTGGCTTAGACGGAACAAATTGTATTTAAATACTGATAAAACAAAAGTTATGTTGATTGGTCCTGCATGGTGCTAAACTAAGAAATGTAAATGCGGATGATTTTACTGTTAATATTGGCAATATTTCTCTCGAGAGGGTTCACAATTATAAATGTCTTGGGGTTTTGATAGATGACGAACTGAACTGGCATAAGCAAGTCAATAATGTAATCAAAAATGCTTTCTGCAAGCTTGCTCTTCTACGATGCCTAAAACCATACTTGGATATAAGCACCTTGAATCTGCTTTATAAATCGGTAATACAACCACATTTTGAATATTGCAGTATACCTTGGTATGGCCGCTTTAAGGACGATTGTAAAAAGCTAGAAGTTATTCAAAAGCGATGTGCAAGAGTTATTTTATCAGCCGATTTTTTCACCCCTTCTGTTCTCATGTTCAATACCCTAGGTTGGGAAACAATTTCTGATCGTAATGATTATTTTAAAGCTCTCATGATGTTCAAATCACTTAATGATATAGCTCCATGCTACTTAACCAGGAAGTTTAATTATGTTCGTGACAATCACTTTTGCAATACGCGTCAAGCAGCTGCTGGTCAGCTTGCTTTACCTCCACTAAATCGTGGACATGATTTACAATGTTTTCATACAGTGGTGTCAAATTATGGAATTGCATTAATCCTATCGTCAGAAACTCAAACGATACACAATCTTTTAAAAATGTATATAAGAACCATTATTTTAAACAGAAATGACCTTATATCATTTTAATATTTTCATGTTTCATTTGTGCAATTTGTATTTGACAGTGCAGTGTTTTTATACTTTAAAAATGTACAGACAAAATATATTGTTATACATGGAAGTGAGTCTAATTACAACTGTTATTATATGGTATTTGTATATTTTCACAGATCAGTGTTTTCACTTTGAAAATATATATAGGTCCATGCTGTATAAGAATTGTTTCATATGGAAATGCACCTTTTTGTCATGTGGTGCTTTTTTGTGCAATTTGTATTTCACAGTGCAGTTTTATAAATGTATACATATATATTTTCAAGAAATATTGTTTTACACTTATATGAGTTTAATTATACCTTTTTATTATGTGGTGACTTGTTTGTGCAATTTTTATAATTCGCAATGCAGTGGTTTTTAGTTTATAGTTGTATAGGTCCTTGTAAGTTTTGTTTAACATGGAAATGAGCTACACCTTTTTATCATGTGGTGCTTATTTGAGCAATTTCTATTTCATGGTGCAGTGTTTTAAAAATGTATATACATATTTTATAAGAAATACTGCTTTACACGGAAATGAGTATAATTATACCTTTTAATTTATGTAGTGACTTACTTGTGCAATTTGTATATATTTCGCAGTGCAGTGTTTTTTGTAGACCGATGTACTACTTGATGCAAGGGCCTATACATTTATTAAGAAATATATAGGCCCTTGTATCAAGTAGTGATTTGCATGGAAACGAGCTTAGTGACAATATTCATCATGCGATACTTATTACTTTTGTGCAATTTGTATTTCACAGTGCAGTGTTTTATATTTTAAAACAAATGTTAAACAATGTATATAAATTAGTGTTTTACAATGTTCACACGGAGGATTTAGTTTCACCTCTTTATCATGTAGTGGTTCCGAGTCTGTGCAATTTTCTGGTTGTTTTTTTTCCCCGACAGTGTAATCCGAGAGAAAAGTTTTATCCATTTTATTATGTTGTGGTTTTATGCAATTTGTAATTCCAAGTGGAAAAGCTAATTATTTTAATTATAGCACTTTAATGTCCCAATTATTGATGGCTTTATCACATCTCTTGTATATGTTGTCAATAATCATATTATGAAAATCGTTCCCATTTTCAAGGGTTGAAGTGGGTGGCACGATATTTCAGTTTGTCTTCATCCTGGTTTAGAGGGTGTTTACGTGATCCACGTCCCTCTTTGTCAAGTTGATAACGTTCTGTTATAGTCAGAAGTTTGTTGACATCATCCTCACATAATATCGTGTAGTCCACTACAACTCAACAGGGTTTCTATGTGTATGTTTTTAATTTGTTTTGATTCGTTATCATGTTTTAATATTTTTCAGTAATTTGATGTTTTTAAACTAGAATTGTATTATAAAGTATGTATGCAGGGCCCCGGGTAAGAACAGCTTTTGGCTGATTGGGCTTACCCTGGGTAAAGATTAAAATAAATAAAAATAAATAATGCCGAACTTAATGCTAACTTCATTTTGACCGAAATGTCATTAAACTATAAAAAGAGATTATTAAAAGAGATTATTAAATTATTGATGTCGGCCATTTTCACGAAATTGACTCCACTTGAGACGAAGTTTCATAACAACGCCTTAATTTAACGTTTGTTATAAGTTAGAATATCAAATATCATGGAACCACTAAAACTATGAACACCACTATTCTTATATTTTTATCATATTAAATTGATATCATAGTTTAAAGAATTTCAACTGAACTGGTTCCGGATGTTAAATAAATAGACAGCAATTTATATTTTTTTACAGATTCAGACTGCATGAACTTTTAAACACAAGTAGAAAATTGCACTTCAAAACCAATTTGTTACTTTTTGTATGTAACATAATGTACAAAATCAGCAAAAACGTGTCCCATGTTGTCTTTTAAAAATAAAAATGACATATCAAAACGAACAATTTGTTAATTACCAGATACTAAATTGTGTCTCAATGAGAATGTAACTCTCATTGCCAACGAACTTCCAAACTCTAATAATGTCGTTTTAGGTTACAGCTCCCAATGTTATCCTAATTATCAACACTCAATGCAAACCCAATTTCTAACCCTCAGTGTAAATTTTCAATACCAAATTTCCCAACCTGATTGCCAACTTTCAATGACAGACTAAAATGATGCAAACCTTTATATGCCAAAGTCATCCCCAATGCCAAGATAATTACCAACTCTTTGTACCAACCTTATTTCCAACTCTTAGTGCCTCCCTATTAGCAAACCTTTTAAGGCAAACCTAATTACAAACTTACTGCAACCCAATTGCCAAATTTTAGTGCCCAATTTTAATTGTAAACTCTCAACGTTCATGCCAATGTGGCTAACCTTAATAGCTAACTTTCAAATCCATACTTAAAGTCAACTTTATTTCGACCGAAATGTCGTTAAACTATAAAATGAGATTATCAAATTAGTGACATCAAAGGAAATCATTGATCATTATTGATATCATAATTGTATAAGATTTTACATGAACTGAAATATTGCTGCAGAGGGTCGAGACTGAATTTGGCATTGTTGGCACACAACAAAGATGGCTGGACTCATATCTTGATAAAAGATCTGGTAAGATATCGATTGGCGGTGGTCCTTCACATGATTTCTCCTTAAAATATGGTCTCCCACAAGGATCAGTGGTTGGTCCTCTTGCATTTGTGATGTACACACATGTCATTGGTCGTATACTTCGTCAGCACAAAATATGTTACCATCTCTATGCAGATGATATCAAGATGAAGTGGTGGATCCAAACAAGCCTGGGGATGTTGCCTGTGCCATGTTCAAACTCTCTCGTTGCATCAAAGACATTAACTGCTGGATGGTTGAGAACAAATTGAAGCTCAACCCAGACAAAACTGAGCTTTTTATTATTTCATCCAATTATCATCAACATAAGCTGCATGATCTGAATCTGCATGTTAATGATGCCATCACTTCGCCTTCAAAATCTATTCGCAATCTTGGTGTGGTATTTGACCCTCAACTCACAATGTCTGATCGTGTTACCAACTTGTGTCAGTCAATCAATTGGCAGATCCGCAACATCAACAGGATTCGCCGTTATCTCGATAAAGATACCTGTGCCAACTTAATTCGCTCGCTCATTTTATCTCGTCTGGACTACTGTAATATACTCTTTAACGGCTTAACACAAAATGACCTTCGTCGCCTCCAGAAGTTACAGAACAAGTGTGCTCGCCTAGTCTTCAAGGCTCGCAAATCCACCCATACTTCACCCCTGCTTAAGGAACTTCATTGGCTTCACATAGAAGAACGGATTAAATTCAAAACACTTCTGTATGGTTTCAAGACACTGAATGGACTCTCTTCCAAATACATCTCTGATTGTCTGGTGGTTAAGAGTGCTAATCCGACCTCCATCACCACTCGTTCCTGTCACGGTCTTGATCTAATGATCCCTAGGACAAACAGACGTATTGGGGACAGAGCCTTTTCAGTGGCTGCACCTAGGATATGGAACTTGCTTCCGTTGAACATTCGTCGTTCACAAAGTGTTCAAACTTTCAAATCCGCTGTCAAATCATATCTCTTTGTATAATTTCTTTTGCATTTTATTGTTCATTGTACTTGTATATTTTTGTTTGTATGTATGCGCTTTGAATCCTCTGGCAAAGGCGCATTATAAATGCTGGTTTTATTATTGGATACTCATTGTTAAGCAAACAGATTGCATTTCATAACCAATTCCTATATGTAACATTAATGAAAAAACATCATGTCCTATGATGTGTTTGAAAAAAAAACTTATTGAAGCAAATAATTTGTACATTTTGGTTATTCAAATTTGTCGAAATCTTATGCAATAGTATGTGATAACTAGTTCAATACAGCAAGTAAGAAACAAGTAAAGCTTCCAATATGCAAAAGAAATGTTCTGAAACAGTTTAAGACATGACCAACACTGAGTGTTTGTTACGAATCTATGGGGCTTAACAAGTAGCTGGTTCCGTATGCTAAAATAAATCAAACTACTCCCTGAATCAGACCACAAAGAGCAAGGTCTAAATCGGCCGTTCAGCCTCCCTGATTCAAAGCGCATACAACCAAGTCCTGGATAACGCTAAAAGCTACTGACAACAGTGAACTATACTATAGAGACACTGAAGAGATTGTGCTTTATACAAAAAGACTTTCAATTGGTCAATAACTCTTTAACTTGCACCTAGTACACTATATCGGATAGACTTTTCGTGAGTCCCGTGAAGTAGACGTTTCGTGAGTCCCGTAGATAGGTGAGATTGTTCCTATTGAATATTCTGTGCTATAATAGTTCATTAAACTGATTAAGATTGTAAATTAAAATTGCTGTTATACAGTTACCTTTCCTGTTTACAAAGGATTGAAATTTCAAGCATTTATAAAGTTATAACGTATAAAAGTTCTCCTATAATATTTTCAACAACTATTAACTCTTTACTGTTTAAATTTTTTTATTGTGTTATATTCGTTGTCACTGTTTATATAAGTCATAATATAAGATATTAACATTTATTGTATTTAAGTATTTGTTTCAAAGCACTTTACCATTATTACTGTGTTATATCTATACAATAAGTAAGATGCCTCGGCGTTCAAAAAAATCGTTAGCTGCATCTTCAAGAAATCAAGATAGTAAGCAAGAAGGGAGTACAAATTATAGCAGAACTGATAGACATTTGCACCAATCAACAGCTGTTTTGTTAGATGACTTGGAGATCAAATATATTAAGATAATTAAGGGGATTTCGATCAAGGTGATAGTCAGTTCTCAGCAGAATCAAGAGGAAGACAGTGTTCGTGCAATGCACTCGTTATGTTATGCCAAATCCAAGATGTGATTCTAAATATAATGCCATGTCATTTGAATTCTGTCTTATGTAAGGGTGATCAATTGTACAAACAGATAGCAAGATCTCTAGACCAATCCAATCAGCTTTCAGAAAGTGGTTTTCTTAACAATGATCAGCCAATGTTTCTATACAAAATGTCAGCTATAATATTAGATATAGATGTCTGATATATGGAAGACTTGATGAAGATCCTGTGTCTGACATACATATCTTGATTTTTGGTTGTTCTATGATGGCATTGTATAAGTTTCAAGATCAATATAATTATATTCTTTGATTCACATGCAAGTAAGGAATCTGGACTTCCTGACTGTGATGGCACTGCTGTTGCTTTATTATTCCCTGATATTCAAAATTTGTTAAAATACCTCCATTTACTTGCAGATGAATTAAACTTGACTCCTAGAAATTTCGGAATTCAGCCAGTTATTATCACTATTCAGGAAATCACTGAATACTCACAGCCAATATTTGGCAATACTTCACAAGTTCATCAAATTAGACTAGAAAAGTCAACAGACAAAACAACTTTCTAATACCCCAATTCTGATAATCCATCAAATAAACGACTTTCAAGATATCAAAAATGGTTTACAAATCTTTCAAACACTGACAGAAGTAAGATTTTATCTAGAAAGCGCATGCTATCTCAAGATCATTATGCATCTCCAGAAAATGCCACAAAAAACGTCAGCAAGCTCGCAAATCATCACGAACCCAGAAAATGCCAAAAAGAAACGTCAACAAGTACAACGATTATATCAAGATCCCGAAAAAACACAAATCAAACGTCAGCAAGCTCGCAAATCATCAAAACCCTCATATCAGAACCCAGAAAATGCTATAAAGAAACGTCAACAAGTACAAAGCTTATATCAGGATCCCGAAAAAGCACGAATTAAACGTCAACAAGCTCGTAAATCATCAAAAATGTCATATCAGAATACTGGAAAGGTCAAACGCAAGATTCATCAAAGTTAATCAGACAAACAAAAATGACGATCAAATATACTATCTGTCATGCGAGATTTTGAAAGATCATGCAGAGAAGGTCAGCAGTTGATTTATACTTGCACAATATGCAACATAATTTTTTTCAAACACCAGGTTCAAGCATTCAAAGAAGACAAGTATAATGAACGTATTCTTTCTAAGTGTGTTTTGGCCACTAGCTTTGATAAAGAGTCATTTCGTGACAATAAACCTTGGATTTGCAATACGTGCCATCAAAATATATTTAAGCAAAAGACAGTCCCAATATTAGCAATGGTTAATAAATTGACTGTACCTGACCAGGTTCCACAACTACTCAGATTAAATATGCTTGAGAGACATTTGATTGCTTCAGCAATTGCATTTATGAAAATGATCCCACTAATTAAAGGTGCTCAGAAGGGTATTCATGGTTTGTGTCAAGGCTGATGTCAATTCTACTACAACATGTCTACCTAGACTTCCCACAGACCATAATCTCATCAGGGTGAAATTAAAGAGATAACTTGAATATAAATGACATCATATTTGCCAATATGTAAATCCAACAAATTTAAAGGAAATACTCCAATGGTTGAAAGCAAACAATCCAAATTATGCACATATGTGTGGTGCTCTGGCATAATGAGCGAAAAGTCGCGATTGAAGATTTTGAATAAATGGCTGCTAAAGTAAAAATATGATGAAAAGATCAAATTTCGTTTGACATAAAACAAATAAATGCATCAGTGTTAACCTATATTTCGCGTTTTGAAGGTCAATTACGCCAGGAAGTGTAATTATTTACGGGTAATTGATCGCGTTTTGCTATTATACACTATAGTAAACAGTAAGTTTAAAATCGATTTGCGACAATTTGTTACCGCAAGATTTTGAGTGGACTGCCTTGGATTTCGATCTGTAAATGAAAATTGTAGAAAGAAAGTATGACATATTATATATCATTCGAAAGCTGAGATTATAGAGAATTAGAATATGTCATAAACTCGATTTGGAAAATCGCGACTTTCCGCTCATTTTGCCAGAGCACCACACATATTAATATTGATTTTGAAGCTTTTGAAAATATAATTAATGATCAATTAATTGACAATGATAAGGATATTGAAGAACCTTTAGTTGAATCAGAAGATGGTAAACAAGATACACTTGATTCTGATGAACATGATACAACTCCACAAAAGGATAACTTTGCCGATACCCATCCTGCCTCGAACACTATACCAACAAATACTGAAAGTAATGATTCGTGATGAACAAAGTCAACAAGAGAACAAAGAACTAGTTAGCGATGACGTCACTAACACATCAGTGCCTCTGTACTATTTTCTTCATCCTGTGTACTTCGTTCAATACACGGCTGATAACATCAATTTTATCTGTTGCTCCGGGTGAGGGAAACAAACCAGAGAAAGTTCATGAAATGGAAGCATCATGCTTTCCTGTTGAATTTCCAGATGGAGCAAATACATATGTAGAGAAACGAAAACAGAAACTTTTACCTTCAAGGTACTTTAACTCAAGGTTATTTTCGGCTGATAACAGGTTTGCTAGAAACCCTGAATATATTTTTTTTGCACTCTATGCAACGGAGGTACACCAGATTCACTCAAATGTTTCAATTACCATTCGAATAGATTCTAATAAGACATCAAGTGGCAAGGAAATAACAGCATCAATGATGCGTGACCATGAGCAAATAAAAAAACTGATCCAAAGAGATGAAGGATATTGTTTCCTCACTCAGATTAGAGGCACGCCAGCATATTGGGAAAGATAAAAAAAGGACCTTTTTGCAATGATTCGGCAACTAGGTATTCCTACTTGGTTTTTAACATTAAGTGCAGCAGATAGGCGTTGGATGCACATTGATAATGCACTTCAAATATTGCAAAGAAAATTGCCTATGACTCAAGAGCAGCACAAAGATATGACAGGGGAACAACATTGCGACAACATCATGTCTAACCCTGTTGCGGCAGCCCGAATGTTCCAACAGAGAGTAAATATTTTGATTAATAATGTAATCATGTCAAGTGCTAACCCCATTGGTAAGGTACAGGATTATTATTAAAGGACAGAGTTTCAGCAAAGAAGTTGGCCTCATATCCACATGGTAGTATGGGTAGAGAATGCCCCAAGATTTGGTGAAAGTTCTGAATCAGAAGTCACAGAATTTATTGACAGTTGAACTGCCTCCTGAAACAGATCAAGAATTGCATGAAATCGTTAACAACGTGCAGATGCATAGCAAGAGACATACAAAATCTTGTAGAAAAGGTGGGAAGGTTTGTCGATTTAATTATCCCAAGCAACCATCTAATAAAACATTCATTTGCGAACCAGCTAACCCTGTGGAAGGAAATGAAGATGATCCATGCTATCAGGAAGCATTGGCAAATAGGGAAAATCGAGGAAATACAAGCAAAAGAGACTTTGAAATATATGTGGAACGTGTTAGAAGACCCCGACAATTCAAACATGGATTGGAAAGACATTCTGCAACAAGAAGGCTTAACACTGGATGAATTTGAAAGATGTTTGTCAATAGTGTGGCGTATCTGCCAGGGGAAGCTAGCTCAGACGGGATAAATAGACTCCAAGGTTACTCAATAACGACATGATTTATCACAATTCTCTTCGTTTATTGAATTATTTAATACTTTTCCATTCGAATCAAGTAGAATCACACAGTAAATAGTCACCGGAAAATCTAAGAGCGAAACCCACTAAATTAATCAGCAGCGGAACTCGACTGAAACCAGAGGGGGCGCTATTCCCTATTGGATAATATAACCGTCACATAACCCCCTCGCCCTCCAAGCGAGTTCCACGGAGCTGAAATGAAAACTCAAAAGTTGTTACTTATCATAATACTGATGAATTTACAAAGAGATTATAATGCGAAAGGCTAATATAAAAAGATATAAAATGTGAACATCAACACACTAAAACTGGTAAATGCAGGCCTACTTTTGAATTAATATGTGAAAACCATATTTGACTGCTAAAGATGTTTAAATGATGCACAACTCTCCAGGACAGTGCCCATTCAACCAATGAAGGCAAGACAGGAACTATCCAAACAAGAAGGGAGGCCAGTGAGCGTGATCAGCACTCAGAATAGGTTTTACAGCCAGTGCAACCAGTGAAGGCAAAACTGAACTGTAAAGTTGTGCATCAAGCATTATTCAACATACATTAAAATGCAGGTTCTGTGAAACAAGAATTTTATAAAAGTGAAACAAGAACATTTTTACAAAATGCCAGAGCATAGTACCACATCCTGATTTTGCTTAATAGACTAGACCAGGGGCAGACTAACGATATTCTAAAATTAGAACCCGATTTACAAAAGATCAGAACTGAAGTTCCCCACATCATGCGAGTAGTTGCTATGCTACTTCATACATCAAAATATTGTGGTCATACAAAGAAGACAGCATACAATAATAATAGTTAATTTCTTGTGGTCACAAATGTGATCTGCATACATGGTTTTAACCATCAGATTTACCTATGGAAAATAAAATTTCCAAATAAGTTTGTCTCAATGAGAACTGCACATATAAAATAAATACACTAGTTTGTGGGCATTTTAACCACAATATCTTGTCATTGGCATACACTGCTTTGAACACTGTTATGCGCATTATCAGCAAAATGAATAAAGCTTGGCAAAAATCCTCACTACCTGTTTTGTAGGCTCAGTGCGTTCATTTACCATATATGATACAAA
>JXSR01S013692.1:0-13493 GCA_000969725.1 Ophiothrix spiculata
AAGCTGAAAATGGGGATCTAGTGAGCGGCCTGGCGGCCTGAAAAAGGGGGTCTTGACCGCCGGACATATATATCCTGCCCACATATGTGAGTGCCCCCCCCGGGCATGTAAGATTCTGCCGGACTATAAATGTTTAAACCTTTGAACCCTGGCCATTTCACGTGCATCTGTACCGCTGACCCGGGCCAACCCGAAAGTTAAAAAACACAACATTACCTCTAAACTTACTTTGATTTTGATTTCCCTTGCTTTACCTTTTCATTTTACAGTAGTCTGAATTGTTCCAATAACCAGCATTCATAAAAGAGTACTATTTATATCGACCAACATATTCCACATTTACGTTGTAGCCTATGGACAAAGCCACATTTGATGAAAATTTTGATCAAATTTACGAAGAAATAAGAAATAGTCTGTCGAGTAAATAAGAGCAAAATGACCAATCAACCATGGGTTCAAAGCTTCATTGATGTCTTCTGATATAAATAAGACAATTGAAAATTGTAACTACCCATGCCTGTTGACAAACACACCAAATTTCTGTCACGTGACCTAAATGCCGGTAAACCGGCTCATCGGTAATATGGTGCATGTACAAGTGAGCTGGTATACCGGCTTGTCGGGTTCAAAGGGTTAATGCAAGTTCATATAGAGTGGTTGCATGAGAGATCATCGTGTCAAATCATCTTCTGGAAGACTTCATGGGACCAATATAATGAGAACAAATAATAGGAATTGTTATTAAGGCTTGGTATTCAAAGACATTCGCTCGGCCGAGTGACACTCAATCTTGATATTCGCTCTGACTAATACGCTAAAATGGAGAGCGCTCTCATTGCACGAACATCATTTCAATCGATGAAAGGGAATGTCACTCGCGCAAGTTGTAGTTCTATGATTATTGAATGAACAAACCCAAGAATATTCAGAGCAATCTTTGCTCCAATTCAATTTGATATATGTGGACCGCCGGGGCAAAAGGGTGCAGTTGTCGGCTCGTACATGTTGCTCCTTGTAGCATATCTGATGTATGCTATTTGTATGCATCAGATATGCTACAATGAGCAACATGTAGGAGCCGACAACTGCACCCTTTTGCCGCGGCGGGACACATATAGCGAATGGCATAAAATTTGTTAAGCGAAAGCCGCTTCCCATTGGAGCAAAGTTTTCTTGGGAGGGTGAGCGAATGTTACTCGGGTGAGCGAATGTCTTCATGGCGCCAAGCCTAATTGGAAAAAAGTTGACCTCACCACCTATGTGATGAAGGAGGTGTCTGATGTGAGCGTACATTATCAAGGTTATTTTGTGTGCATCTACACTCAACACTATACTCTGTAAATCTTGAAGTATGCAATAAGCAACCGATTAACGCACATAAACCAATATAACCTTACACGGAAGCAAATTAGTTCCTATTTCTCAGATCATAACATCGCACTAAATCTTGCTGAATATTCAAATAGACTTATATTCAATGTTTGTCTATGTGTAAGTAACAAAATTAGTCAAAAATCATGAAGAATTCATGCAAACAAATATTAATATGCAGTGATTTGGTCTTAATCAATCCTAATCAATAATAACTAGTCTCTTACACAATATAAAACTACCAGTTCACAATGTTGTAGAATACAAGTGATATGCTATGGATCTCGTAAACAGAGTCTGATTGCTTGTTGCATACTTCAAGGTTTATAGAGTATAGGAGGACGCGTTCACGAAGTAAATCCAACAACCATAGTCAAAATTCTGACCAGTAAAATTACACGCTTTGATTTCTCCCTCTTCTTATCTAACTACACGGCAATCTTTCGTTAGTGCATGCCTTTGGTGAAGAGTTTTACAAAATGGCAATGTTTAAATGTGCAATATCTTCATGAAGAACGCTATTAATTATGCATCACAAGAAATTAACACAATCACCAATACGTCACGCACATCATGTGCTTGACGCTCAAAAGAAATGCGTCGGGACAAGGGCTAATCAAGTTGTTAGATTGACTAGCAGTTACCAGCGTCTTATTTTGGATAAGATGTCGGAGACCAACATAACAGCCTGTATGCAACTCCTAGGTTCTCCTGAAGATAAAAAAACCCCGTCTACATTTGTAGTTTTTTGAGATTAATTGTATTAATATGTCCAACGAAACTTATACTAATACTCATACCATTATTATTATAAGGATGAATACAAAAATATATATTTAACAATAATAGTTGCACACAAATGGCCAACTTTTCTTGGCACCTCTTTAGAAATACAAAGTTCAGGATGAAATCACTTGAACATTTAGAATATTTTCTCCCTTTCAATCTGGAATGAATTAAGAAGTAATACTATAATAAATGCCCACTCAGCTTTTGTTTTTGACTCAATGGAGCCCATTTCTATAATTTTGTTTCAATGTTTTGTTGTATTTTCTTACTCTCGCATCTTATTTGCATTTTTTCTCTCAAATTTCAGGACCTTTTGGGGCATGTATTGACAAACTGAACGCATCATCACCATGGTTCTCCGATACTTGTCATTATAGTAGCTGTACTAGCTTGCTAGACTCTGCATCAAGCACAGCTTGCCGACATGTTGAGTCATTTGCAGCACGGTGTGTCAATGAGGACGTAGAAGTGACTAACTGGAGGAATGAGTCCAGCGTAGTATGTGGTAAGTTACAACTTCAGTGTTTTTCCACAGAAAGGAGATTTCCTTCTAAGTTTGTCCAAGACATATTGAAGGAATCCTGTGGGAACTAGAATAGTGTGTATACTCTGTAAATCTTGAAGTATGCAACAAGCAGCCGATTAACGCACATAAACCAATATGACCATACGAGGAAATAAATTACTCCACATTTCTTTAATCATAACAATGTACCAAATCTTGCTGAATATTCAGATTGAGTTATGTTCAATGTTTGCCCATGTTAGCAACAAAATTAGCCCTAAATAATACCAAAATCATGAAAAATTTATTTACTAAAGTATTTATACACGGTGATTTGGTCTTAATCAATCCTAATCAATCAATACTAGTCTCTTATACGAAACAAAACCACCAGTTCACAGTGTTGTAGAATACAAGGGATATGCTATGGATCTGGTAACAGCTCTGATTGCTTGTTGAATGCTTCAAGGTTTATAGAGTATAGTAGTTGTCGGGATTGTTTTTAAAAAAATGCCAGGTGAGCTGTGAATAACCCTTCTTCAAGATTTTTAGGTGAGCTGTAGGAGAGTGATGAGAATCACCCTCCTTAAGATGTTTAAGCAAGCATTATGACTAAATCAGAAAAAAAGGCAGCAGATTAAACACAATGAACTCTGATCAAAGTTACCATGGTCTTGCTACTTTAACAGAGACCCCTGGAATAGAACTGCTATAACGAACAATAATTTAACTTTTAAGTAGTTACGTCATCTATAATGAATATTCATTCTGATTCCGACAATTGGAATATATTGGTCATCTTACATTTACATTGACTATTTCACAGTTCAGTTTATGCACATTATCACCGACTAAACATGATAAAAATAAAAATAAAAAAGGTTTGAGGTCAGCATCATGCATGCGGTATAATTTCATGATGACTAAATTTTATTTTGGCGATACCCGTGCAGTATTGAGGCATCAACAAAATCAAAAGAACTGATGGGAGCATGGAAAACACAGGGTTCTGTAGTCTTGAAAATATTTTTGAGACAGGGATTTTGGGAATTTGTAGTAAGTTGACGTTGTAAAATTTAGGTGTGCTTTATGATTGCTCTTGCGCGCCTCAAAAGACAGTCCCTGTTGTAAAGAAAGGCCAAGTATCTTACCTGTCATGTTAAAACGTTGCAATTTCTTGAGAAAATGTATTAGACTAAATTATTCATCCGATCTATTTGCGATGTTACTTTAGCCTAAAGCACATTTATGTAGGTGAGCGGGTTAGGGCAGCTGTAGTTCCTTGCCTTGCACCAATGAGGTCTCGGGTTTGATTCTCAGCCCAAGCACTTTATATTTGGTTTTCAGTCCATGCTCGCTTCCATAGTTTTTTTTTTCCCAGAAACTTCTGTTTTCCTCCTGCATTCAAAAAACTGAATGTAAAAACATCTTGGAAACCTGTTGAAGATAAGCTTCCTTTAGCTTACTTTCGCCTTGATGAAACCCTAAAGAAGATGAAGAAAACTATTAGATATTTTTAAATATGCTTAAATCTACACAGCGTGTATTGATAATTTGAATCAAAATAGAAATTTTCCATTTTGAAGAAATTAAACCATAGTCGTAGGCACTGGAATGGTTTCGCCAAAATCAAAAATTCAACAAATATTGAGGGCACATAAATGCATCACAATTTAAGTAGAGCAAAAATATCTGGTTTTTTTTTGTATTTTTGAAAATTATTTTGATTGAATGCCCCATCCAATGAGCTTACCAGCTGTCCATAATGATTCATTGTAGCAAACCAAACTAGAACTTGAACGTGAAAAGTTGTTCCTTTTCATTTTTTGTTTTAACTTGTTATAATTGTTTTGATTGATTTGAGAAATGTATTCTGGCAATTGAAATGGCAAAATACAGTCTTAACAGCATTTGTTTCAAAACAAAGTTATTTGTATGCTGAATTAAATTTAAACTATGTCTCACGACTTACTTGATGCGGTTTGGTGGCCTGCGACCGACATCCACCGGTCTTCGATGCCAACTGATGTTGTCACTGATCTGGAGGTGTCACGTGACCTGACCCGAAAAAGTTATTTGTAGTGTTGTGATACACTTGGTACAAATGGGCACATCCTCGTATTTGTATTTTGCATTTGCTTAAGTATAAATTAGGCATTTTGTGAGATTCCACTCTTCGTAGTTGACAAAACCTGGTAGATTTGGTAGATAATTGTTTGCTTCATTTCCAGTGTTAACACAATCTGTTGAATTTGATTTTTGACAGATGTAACCTGTCCTGAAGGCACCAGTTACACACCATGTGGCAACACATGCCCTTTGACCTGTGTGGACATCCTCATGGGAAAGACAGAGTCTACATGTGATGATAAGTGTGTAGAAACATGTGAATGCCCAGAAGGCAAAGTTCTTGATGACGAGAGATGTAGCAATGCTTCACAATGTGGCTGTTTTGTGGATGGATTCTACTATTCGGTAAGTTTTGATTGGAAGGGGGGGGGGGGGGCAAAATTTGGGAATAGTCACTCAATTACAGTACAAAAACACATGACCATGTGTATGGTGTCAAAACGACAAAAATGACATGTTTTGGGGGCTAATAAAAATAAATTTATATGATAAAGGTACATGTTTTTCACATAAATAAATATATGATTAGGGTATAATTTTAAATCCATATGGCGGTCTTTGCTAGACCTAAATCTGACAAAATCACAAGATTTGGGTATGGAATACTGGTCAAAATCATTGTGTAGGGTGGCTTATTTGACTACAAGTGGTCCCAGTGTTTTTTGTATGATAATGTTGTACAGCAGAAAGAGAATTGTGTTAGAAGTCATTACCTTGTAGGTTTAAGCCCATTTACAGCCACAATAGTTCACAGTAAGATTGAACCGATGGCTCATTTCCTTACTAATACGATATGCCGATTTTTTATATCTGTCGCTTTGCTGATATGATATCTGTTACCGATGTTTTAGTGCATCATCAGCTGAACAAAAATGTGGCCTAGACTAGGGCTAGGCCAAGCTTTTAGTGCATCATCAACTGATCAAAAACGTGGCCTAGACTAGGGCTAGGCCACGCTTTTAGTGCATCATCAGCTGATCCAAAACATGGCCTAGCCCGGCTAGGGCTAGGCCATGCTTTAAGTGTATCAACAGCTGATCAAAAACGTGGCCTTGCCCAGCTAGGGCTAGGCCACGCTTTTATCTGTCACCTTGCCGATATGATATCTGATACCGATGTTTCAGTGCATCATCAGCTGATCAAAAATGTGGCCTATCCCAGCTAGGTTTAAATCCAAACATCGGTAAAGTTCATCGGCAAAGACAGGTGATTTTACCGATAGATGTTTTGCTGATAGGGTGTAATATCGGCCCGATACGATGGCTGATACGATGCATCGGTTCAAGCTTAGTTCACAGTCCTTAAGCAATACCCTTTACTTTCCTTATTTCTGCTTATTATGTTGTAAAAGAAAGGGAATCAGTTTGTAAACTGCATGTACCACAAGGGTGAAAAATTTGAACCACATTTGAGAGACTTTGACAGTATCTTATTATTTATTTTTAGGTAACCTTCCCTTTATGAATCTCATAATCATATTGCCTGATGGTTAAAGTAATGGTTTTGCAAACCAGATGTCCTGGGTCCTATATATTTATGATACAGTAAACGGGAATATTTTCGCAAGCAGAATTTTTCGCGAAACCAGGCAATCAGGACCTTTTCGCGCGTGTTAAATTAGCGATTTTAAGCTTCATTACATAGACCTGCACATAAAATTGATGTATTCGCGGGGTGTTATATTCGCGGTTAGATGTTGACTCGCAGAAATAACCCCGTTTACAGTAGTCAATCAACATAAAACAAACCGAACATAGTTAGGCCTAAAAAAATGTTTGATTGATGTAACCCGACCAACCCTTTTTTTACCGCCGACCCTAAATATTGTTATCTTTTGAGAATTGTTAAAAACCTCCAAATCCCAAATTTGATAGGAATCGATTCACGGCGGCCCGAGATATGGCCTATACTTTTTTGTTCTTGTATGTGAAACCTACCTACCCTATTTCTTTTCTATTTTATGCCAATCAAACAATTATTTTTAGGCCTTATTGCATTGCCAATGTCAAATACATACAATAAGTGGCAAAACTTAATAAGCAACTGAAATAGGATGCTCATGCAGTAACTATGGGAATACAACACTTTGGCCAATATCACTAAGGCCAAAATTATTTTGGCCTAATGAATTTTGGCCAATTCTATTTTGTCCTACCAATATTGTGTCCAAATATATTTTGTCAAAAGTTATTTGGACCAACTGTTAACTTGTCCTACCAATATTTTGTCCAAATATATTTTGTCCAAAATTATTTGGTCCAAAGTTATTTGGTCCAAGTGTTATTTTGTCCAACCAATATTATGTCCAAATATTTACATTGTCTAGTTTGACAATGAAAATAACATTAAACAATGTTGAACACATATTTTACCGTGTGAGTCTACATAAAAAGTTCAAGATTTGAGTGTTTAACTTGTTGCTTGAAACGTACTACACCCCTAACTATAATAGTTTAATGGATTGCCAGTCTACCATATGTTTTTTCATTATAAATAACAAAAACAATCTTTGTCAAAACTTCACATTCTCTTCCCAGATTGGTGAAACCATCTACACGCCTGGGTGCTTCATTCAGCGAGTATGCGAAGGGAATAACGAGATAACGAGCAGCGATATGACTTGTGATGACAATGCTTATTGCGGATTGGATGAGAATGGCCAACATGGCTGCCATTGCAGGGCAGGTTATGAAGGCGATGGAACGCTGTGTACAGGTAGGGAATAAAATGTCCGATAATTTAAGGGAAAAGGGTTACTCTATTCGGATATTTTAAAAATCTGATTACACTCTATTTACCAATTCTGATTACTGACTCTGATTACCAATTTGCTCCAAACGAGGTATTAGTAATAATTTGATAATGATTGACACTTTAACTGATAACTGAAGTGTTATATAGAATTCGATTGTTTTATTTTTTTGACCAATATTTTTGTAAAGAATAAGACTGCAAGTTTAGATAGATTGATCTGAAAAGACCTTTTTGTTTCTAGAAAGCATAAAATCATTTCCATTTCTAGAGTAATATTCATGTGAATCACTATTTTTTTGAAAAGAAACATCTCTCTGGTAAAGAGTACCTAAGCATGAAAACTCCAACTTCAAGTTTATAAGTGTTACTTGTTTCTATCCATTTCAGAACTTAATGAATGTGCCAGCAGCCCCTGCGTTAATGGCAACTGTGTCGATGGCATCAATCTCTACGCATGTAACTGTGACGAGGGCTGGTTTGGCTACAATTGTGATGTGTATGATGGCTGCAGCAGTAATCCCTGCCTGAATGGTGCTACTTGTGAACAAGGGGAAGATACCTTCAACTGCTTGTGTCCGTATAGATTTAATGGAACTTTCTGTGAAATAAGTAAGTATAAACAGTGACGAAAGAAAGTCCATGGTATTCAAAACTTTGATGGTACCACTAAGTTGGTGTTGGGTGACAAATGTCAAAATTTGACATTTTGAAAATAAATAATGATGTTTTGCGTGATTGATATTTTTTAATGAACCCCAACTAAAATTTGCAAAAATTAAAACAAATAATCCTTTTGCTTGATTCTGGACACACATGTTTATTTCACCAAGATTTTTAAATGAAACTTACGTCAGTTTCAATGACAAGCTGTTAACAAAAACATTTAACATAACTTGTTTTAATATTGTGCCTTTTCTCTGTCTGTAAACCTTAACCCTACATACCACGTGTATCAAAAAAAATTGTGCACGGATTAAAACTGATTTTGACCTTGATTAAAGCACCAAATCATAATTTTCTTGTTATTGTAGTAAAGCAAATTTAATAAGCTTTCAAATGCAGAAAAAATGATAGAAATCGGATGAAAAATAAAAAAGATATGACTAATTTTGTAAGTACGTCCCTTTTTCTTCCATTCCAATGGGATTTACACAGTTAAGCAAGATATTACATATCACAATTACGGGTATGGCATTATGATAAAAGCTAAACGTACTTACAAAATTGGTCCTAATTTACCATTAGTTTTTTTCGAACGATAATTTTTCATCCGATTTCTATAATTTTTTCTGCATTTGAAAGCTTATTAAATCTGCTTTACTACAATAACAAGAAAATTATGATTTGGTGCTTTTATCAAGGTCAAAATCAGTTTTAATCCGTGCACAATTTTCTTTGATACACGTGGTATAAGCATCAAAAAGCTGAAAACTGTTCACTGGACAAAGACACTATTTCCATGGTGACCTTATTTCCATGGTGACGGGTCAAGAGGTCACCATGGATATAGCGGAAGCTAAGTAGTAACGAAGTCACCTCTTGTCATCAACTAACTACAGATTTCCACTAGCAAAATCAACAAGCAACTTTTAAACGTTTGATTGCAATTGAATACTGGAAAGCAACTGATCTAAGTCCATTATGCCCTACTCAAGCAAAAAGAAGTACTGACCAGTGGTCAATATTGATTTTTAAATAGTAATCAATGTAGGGCAATATATATACTTCCTTTGGCCTTGGTCCAGGACTCAACTATGGACTTGTAGTTAATTCCTAAGAAACTCAGTTGTTCCTAAAACATCCTTTTGACTTTATTTTTTTTGTAATGCATGTTTTTAACTCTATACCTGAGTAGCATTGTATATCTCAAAACGCTATCTTATTGTACCCCAATATATCGGTACTTATTTTGTATCCTGCACACATCGGCATGATCTGGTTGTATATGTGGGTAAAATTAGATGTCTTAGATCAAAAGTCATGAATTGGTCAGAAAAAGTGTAACATACCACTAAATGAGAAAAACATCACCAATCTGAATATTTCTCAACACAGGATTAAATATGGACATTTAAGCACCATAAAAGTATAGATTTTTTAAAAGCTCATACTACAAGGATACCAAATATACAATGATACTGACATTATACAGGGTTCGTGACAATTATACAGGGTGTAACAAAAAAAAGCGTGTTAATTTTACTCTCTTCATAGACCTCTTTTATTCGACACAGCCATCAACATAAAAAAAAACAGGTATGGATTTATATTTATAAAACACAGGGCTCTCAATAAGAAAATAGAACTTTTCACTTAATATCCACGGTGAAATATACAGGGTGGTTAAAATCATATACATTTCAAAAGGATTGTATGCCTCCATGGGCTATTTGGCAAGTTCTTTATATGTCTTAGCAATAGTTGACAATGCTTGAGACAAGTTACATTCAAATTTCTGCTTACTATGGCCATTTTGCTGCATTTTTTGGTATATAGGGTGATCAAACATGGATTATCTCTCAATAATTAACCCAATCCGATAGACTTTGGTTTATTTGTTACTGTTAATCCGTGCAATTACGGTAGGCCTATTATGCATTTACAACAAGTCATTACTGTTATTCATCCACGTTTTCAGAACGTACGAAACTTGTCATGAAAATTTTGACCTTTGAACATTGTTGAAACTAGTAGTAGAAATACCCTGAAAATGACAAAGTTTATCCTCACCAAACTATAACTATTTCATCACCTACCATTAATTTTGGGGCATGGATAGGTTTATTTGTCTTTCATTAAAATGTGTGTGAAAAACGATTCTTGTAGGATTTCAACTTTTGTCATGATGACTTTCGAAAGATTGGTATTTTTTCACAATTTTATGTACAAGTCAATGGGCTTTTCCTCCACCGTCTTTTCCTCCACCGCCTCCCCCGTTGACTTGACTGATATTTTGAGCCATAGATCTCATAATATTTGTTCAATTGCCTTGGAAATTTTTGCATTTGAAAGACAAATAAATTGCCCAGATAACCATACCAAATTTGTTGCAGTAGGTATTAAACTTCTTGAATAAAATTACATGAAACGACGAAGAATGAGTTTTTATGTTACATCTCCCCCATATGTGCATGACCATTCATGACTAATGATCCTTATAAAATTGTTTTACCCCTGTGTAATCAGGCTAATTTTTGCAACATAGGGGGGGGGGGGGGTCGTTGCAATCTCCCTAAATTTTTGGAACCAAATCATAAACTTGGGTTTACCAGTACTAAGGTGGTATGGTTCTTTCCCTATTCAACAATACCATGATCAGATAAATAGGCCATGGCGTTATGTAATTGTGATGTCGTAAAGTACTACGGAATCGGAAAATTGTGATTTTCTGCAAAAATGGCCACTGAATTAAAATTTTGCTATGAAAGTCCTAAATATCAGATTTTTCATCAGATTTGTTACTTATAAGTAAGGGAAATGATAATTCTAAGATGTTCTGTAAGTTTCGGCTTCATAGTATGCAGATATTTTATAAAATGGTGACATACGATTGTAAGGGCCCTCACCAGCCTCCCCTCTCTATACCCAACTTTGGCGACCTACCCTACCCCTACCTTAAGGGGGTTGCAACAACCCCAATCATGCTGGGAAGGCAAGGGTTAATGTAGTCTAGGCGCTATATCCTGTCTTCAAGAACTTTGATCAACACCAAATAGGCAGGCCTCTTCACAGCGTGAATTGATATGCGCGTGCATAGCTTAACACAGCATAATTGCAAGAGATGCAGCGCGCGTTGAACGTGTGACTCACGCATCAGTATCTACAACGTGTGTGTGAGTGGGATTATGTTTACATGCAGATGAAGAAAAGCCTCATAATTCCCGCCTATTTAGTGTTGGTCAAATTAAGTATTTAATGTTTCCTGGTCATATATGTTTCCTCATACTCTAGTTCTCCTTTCACATGGTATGGATCAACCTCTTCATTTTGCATTTTTTTTTGTATTTTCTCCGACAGATACTGATCCCTGCTTCCAGGAACCTTGTCAAAATGGAGCTACATGTATCAGTGGTGAAGGTGATGATTATAACTGTACTTGTGCCTATGGATTTACTGGCAAGGATTGTGAACAGGGTAAGGCTGATCACACTGATAACCAGTGATTCCGCTAAGGTTTTTGAGCTTGCGCCAATTCGAGCAATTTTGTCAATATTGAAGAGGTGCTTGTGCCAAAATCATGAGCTGCGGTTTAAAATTGGGTCAATAAAACTAGAAAAATAACTTTCTCACACATTTTCAGAAACTTGTTGTGCCAATTTTTAACGCTCCTGCGCTAATGGCGTGCCATACAGCCTTAGCAGGAATACTGCTGATAACCAATGCTGACTGTTACACTCCTCACTATTTGTGATGTGCTAGTGTAGGGCTGGGTGGTGAAAAGGATGTTTCTTGACAGATTTTTTCCTGGATTTTGACTTTTTGTACATCAAAAGGGTATGTGTGAACGGAGTTCATTTATATGTGTTCGTGTGTAATCGCTTGATTTGGCCCTCTGTGCCAAGCGATTACACACGGACACATATAAATGTACTCCTAAATCATCCCTATGTGGATGTTAGCCTATCAGTAATGATGTCATATATGATTTTTTGACATTTTTTGTAGATATTAGTTCTTTCATAGAAGAACTCAAGCAGTCACTTTTGCTGATCGATCTATTTCATGTTATGGTCCAAAGAAATGGAATCCTCTTCCTGACTACATCAAGGATGCAAAGACTGTTGATGCATTTAAGAAACTGTTAAAGACTTATCTATTTAATCAAGTGTATGATGTTTAATTTTCCATGTTTCTGTCATTAGCGCCTTTGAACAAATTGTCTTTTTCATTTTGGCGCTATACAAATTTTCTTTGATTGATTGATTGATTGATTGAATTGAACTGTTTGATTTCAAGCTTACACTACAGCTGATAATTTGATTATCACTCAAAATGTCACCAATATCCTCTTGTATCTTGGTGGTGTAATGTTATTCATGTCCTTTACCAACATCAATTGAAATAAAACACTTACATTTTGACTGCTGCTACCTTTCTTACAGAGGTGAACCCATGCCTTAGTGACCCATGTCTTAACAATGGCACCTGTAATAACTTCATTGACTACTATACATGTACATGTGATGGAACACACATGGGGACGCATTGTCAAATAGGTAGGTTGATTTACAATTTCAACTTAAATTAAAACACCTTATATACCGTATTCGCTCATCCAGTTCAATCGTCGATCTTCAGAAAATCCCCTTACTGTTTGCAAAAAATGGTATTTGCCAAAAAGGGTTAAAACACCATTTTATTGTAATGGTCATAGAGCTTATGATTTGTGAAACTTTTGGAAGTAATGGTACTTATTGCTTTAATTTAAAGAAATCGTGAAATGTCAAATAGTTGAATTGGATGAGTGTATACAGTATTAGCAAGCACTAGTATTTCCACATTTTGATTATCAAACTTGAATTTTCAGATTTTCTTCAAATTGTGCAAAATAAATTTACATAGGTTCTTTTATCAGGTGATATTAAAGGTGGAGGTTCCTATATTAGGATGTGTATAATATACTTTTAACTGATTGACCTTGGCCTCTGATATGCATTGTGCAAGGTTTCAACCTTAGCTTGTGTCTTGTTTTCTCCTGAGAGGCAAAAGAAAGTATGCAACCCTGGGGATGGGGCTGTTATGTAAATACATAAGAAATGAAAAATAGGTATACCAATTATCTTTACATTTTGTGCTGTATCTCTGAAACTGAAAAGAATTTGGAAGTGAAATTTTGGATTCATAATCAGAAAAATATAGGCTTTCATTTGGCATCAAAAAATATATTACTACCGGTTGAGCTCTGGGGGATGAGAATGTGATTGGAACCTACAACTTTAAACCA
>JXSR01S013692.1:20501-33629 GCA_000969725.1 Ophiothrix spiculata
TGCGAGGAGCGTTGTGTAGAAGGCTGCGAATGCGCTGAAGGGTTTGTGCTGGAAGGGACAGCCTGTGTGCCAACTGATACGTGTGGCTGCTTTGTTGAAGGCTTTTATCAAGAGGTAAGTGAACAGGACATGCGAGGAGCGTTTTGTAGAAGGTTGTGAATGCGCTGAAGGGTTTTTGCTGGAAGGGACAGCCTGTGTGCCAACTGATTCATGTGGCTACTTTGTGGAAGGCTTTTATCAAGAGGTAAATAATGGGAACTACAAATCAATGCAAAAAATGAAACTGAAGTCTTATGTTAAATTTGACAATTTCTTGTTTGTTTTATTTTATTTTACAATTCTGTAAAGCACATGCAAATATGTTTCCATTTACTGAAATAACTACCCCTCTTGTTCTCAACATTTTGAGTTTGGTCCATATATACTGGGAGTATCAGCTCCACTGAATGACTAAGTGGTCACCATAAAATTCAACTGTGGTTGACTGCCCAAAATTGTCAGTTCTGTTTGGATTGCTACAATGGCAAATGTCTAAAACCAGAATGGTGATTTTCACTATAATTTCAACTAACATAAAAAAGTATAGTATAATATTTTGTGACCAAACTGACCTCTTGGTTAAATTTCTGGTGATGTTATAATTGTGTTATGGTTACATGTCAAGGTTTATAATATTTTATCTTATTTTTTTTCAAATATTCTGTTTTTGTGCAGATTGGTTCTGTTAGGCTCAATGAAGATTGCAGTCGGCTATGTGAATGCTCTCCGGGCGGTATAGGCAACTGTACTGACGTATCCTGTGATGTTAACGCTACTTGTGGCGTAATTCAAGGAGAGAGTGCTTGTATATGTAATGCTGGATTTGAAGGAGATGGAATCATCTGTGATAGTAAGTATGATGGGTGTGGGTATATGCTACCCAGATTGTATGTTGGGTGTGGGTATATGCTATCCAGGCAGTATTATAGGTAAGGCCTAAAAAAATATTGTTTGATTGGCGTAACCCAACCGACCCTATTTTTACCGCCGACCCCAAATATTTTTATTTTTTTAGGATGGTAAAAAATCCCCAAATCCCAAATTTGATGGGAATCATGGGGGCCCGAGATATTGCTTGCAGGACATTCAAAATGACAAATAAAAGATGTGTTACAGACAAAGTGAAGATGTTTTTGTATATGTGTCGTATATTTTGGGTCTTGTATGTGAAACATAGACTTAAAAAATTCAAAAAAAAAAAATCTGCCCTACCTACCCTGTTTTTTTCTATGTTATGCCAATCAAACAATTATTTTTTTAAGCCTAACAGTACTGACATAAGCCTTTGTATTTATTTCATTGCAACTGTAGAAACTGTTGAGATTTGAACCTATGGATGCAGACTCTGTTCCCAGGCAGGGAAGGGAAGCACTCAACCCTCAAATGTTACGTATGTCGGCACAAATAGGTCCCTTTGTAATTGATATTTGAGAGTTTAGTAAACTGTGTTTTCAGTCAAAAGAAGCCATTTAAGTAGGAAATTTTCAATTTTTTTGATCAAGTTCTGTAGTTCAAGCCAAGATAATGTATTTTTCCTCAAAACAGGGTTTAAAGAACAGAATCATGCTGTGGGTGGTATTCTAATGAGCAGCCTGGAGGCTTGAAAAGGGGGTCTTGAATGCTGGATATAGGTTGCTGTAGTGGGAAAAATGTCACCGCCTTGGTCTCATTTTTTTCTGTCCCACTGGGCACAAAAAGTCAGGAGCCATAGGGTAAAAATCGCCCGGCGCCCGCTTAACTAAAAACTTGCTTACAAGTCACCATTTCAAAATTATACTGTAATGTTAAGAATATATGGAAAAAAGTGAAAAATGGGTGAACCATCTGTTAAGTTGTATGGGGATTAGAATTGATAACCAGCAATCAAAATCTATATTTGATATTTTAGCTGTTGGTTTGATTGTCAAGTGCAGTATTTTTTGCATAGTTTCATGAAAATTGATGTTGGCTAGCTACTATTATCTCTTTGAATACCAAACCAAGTTACAGTGAAAGAAAAAATATAACTTTACACAGCAAAGTAGTTTCATGTGTTTTTAAGATAATTCAAATAGGGTATGAATTGTCACAAAACTTAAAGTTGGGTATTTTGATATGCGGCTTATACGGTGATAATTGAATCTTATTTTTTAAGTTTTTCAGAGGGTGCGGCTTATATTCCAGAAATTACGGTAATCTTTATTATTGTACTTTCAAACCACAGATATCCAAGAATGTGCCAGTAATCCATGTATCAATGGAACATGTGTTGATGGGATTGATATGTTTACCTGCGACTGTTACGGTGGATGGAAAGGCGCCCTCTGTGACAGACGCGACGAATGTTACAGCGACCCTTGTCAAAATAATGCTACTTGTAGAGATGGTGTTGACGAGTATCGATGTATCTGTCTGCCGGGCTATGAAGGAGTCAATTGTCAGAATGGTAAGGAGGGAGATACTAAATTAAATTATTGCCTATATTTATACTTCGATGGAATACCGTTCCCTTGCGTCAAATTCAACTATAGATGTTCGGAATGTATATCACACTTATTGTTAAGTTATACCATATCAGTGTATAAAAAATTGGTAAAATAGTTCGATAATATATCAGTGATACAGTATGATGCTTTATCAAACTTCTGGAAGCCTGAGAGTATTGGAGTGATTATCCAACATAAACAATTACGTCATGCCCTAGTGCTAAAAAGATACTTAACTCTGCGCCATAAGTTCCTGCCCATGATTTTGACACGCGTGAAGATGAATTAAATTAACCTTTTTCTGATAATTTTTAGCACACCAATCAAGTCTCATCAATTTGTAGTCAGAATGTATCAAGTTCTTTAACATGTGATACCGATTGGCAAAGAATGGATGATTTTAAAAAATTACCTCTGAATTCAATTGTTGTAAATTGATCAATTACACGCAGAGAATCATTATCAGTACAAATGAGTACAGGGCCAGTGTTAACTGTTAATACGATATCCAACAGGTCAATAATGCTACCATGTGCCATCACAATGAATTGAATAGCCCGCGCTGTGGAGCAAATCCTAGTTATTGATCCTGGCTACTCATGGTGTACAGTCATGGTGTTTGTGGTTTTACCTCGGGTGTGTTGTTTAGGAATTAGCAAGAATTGAGTTTAGAGTAATTTTTTAAAAATCATCCGTTCTTTGCAAATCGGTGTCGCTGGTTGGGGAATTTAATACATTTCAACTTCAAATTAATAAAACTCTGTTGGTGTGCCAACAAATATATGAAAAACATCAATTTAATTCATCTACAGACATGTAAAAATCATGGTTAAGAACTTATGGTGCAGAGTTTATTACCATGGCTGTTATAGCTCTGGATTTGAATTTACATTTAGCTTAATCATTGTATTTATTTCAGAAACTGATGAGTGTGCTTCTAACCCATGCCTTCAAGCCAGTACATGTGTTGATTTACTAGATGATTATGACTGTATATGTGAGGACGGTTATGCTGGACAGAATTGCGAGAGAGGTAAAGATCACCGTTTCTTAAAATACTGTAGAGTGCCAGTATATGGCACGTCATGGTTTGCCACAAAACCAACAGATATGATTGCCTAAATAGAAGCTCAAAATGTAAGTTCACAGCGGCTCGAAAAAGCGTGCATGATTTGAAGGAATTAATTTCCAGCGTAATCTATAAAAATATCTGTAAAAAAAGGCAAAGAAAAGGAAAGAGGGGTCAAAGGTAATTTAGGGGTTAATTATTCCTGTGACATTCTTTTAAACAACACTATAAAGAAAAGTGTTTTTGTCCTTTCTTGTGTGTTTTTTGTAGTAATTTTTCAAATTTGATGTTTTTACCCCAGATATTGATGAGTGTGCTAGTTCGCCTTGCCTAAATGGAGGCGTTTGTTACGACTTTGTGAACAGGTTCTTGTGTGATTGTGCTACTGGATGGAGAGGAGAGTTCTGTGAAACAAGTAAGCTTTAGTAGGATATCCAAGGAATACCATGAAGTTGGTATTTGATCAGTTATCTGGCTTTGATTTATCAGGGAAATTACAGGGTAAATCAACTTTTTGAAAAGGAACTACATTAGTTTGTAATCGTCAAAGATTTGAGCCCCAAACCAATAAAGTATTGGTATAATTCACAAACTATAACTTGTATTGACAAAGCTTTGTTTACTTTATCAGAAAACGATGTTTATAGTCGCGTGAAGAAAACTTTTTCACTTTTACACGTCTTGTGCGCTGAGGTTAAAGTTCACATGCAAGTCACGCGATACTTGTGAGCTCGCATGATTTTACAGTTCTGTTGCTGTGTGACTTGATGATTGATTTATTTGGTTTGTTGTTCATGCACAATGGGATTTCATCCCGCCCAGAATGAAAAGGTTTGTTTCGGATGACTATAATTGTTTGAGATATCGCAGGATTTTGATGAGTAAAATTATGCTATAAAAACTTGCAGCCAACTGTTGCCATTTTTCAAGAATTGCAGATCTAAACATTTCTTTGAGATGGTAGCTCTTTGACTATGTGGTCTTTGATTGGTTAAATATAACAACCCTTATGCGATAGTAAAATACATGTTGAATTTGTCAGTTGCAGAAGCTGGAATCTCAGAATGTAGGTTAAATCGCTTTTTGTAATAGCTATAGACCGACCTACGCTGGTGTCATAACCACAAAATGGCGGATATTGTCTTGACTCACAGCAAAAGTTTTTAGTTAAAAAATCTCAAAAAATTGAACATCTTTGCACATCATTTGAGACTTACCAGTAAAACAATGTATTCTATTACCTTTCTGATATACTGGTTTCAAAATATAACAAGTATTCACACCAGAAAATCACAACTTATCTAATTGAACGCAAGATATGGAAATAAAAGGGGAAAGTGTGTTTGTTTAAGTTTGTCACGACTGTAGTACAATACTATGACCAATACCGTTACGAACAATGACCGTTACTGATGCATGCTACATCCAGGAAGTTAGAGATAAAGAGATAAAGCACCTGGATGTGTAGGTAGCTCTTTAACTTGACGGCTGAACTGAAAAGGATTTAGATTCCAATTCTCTAAATCTAATTAGAGAATTGGAGTTCTAGATTTAGAGAAAGTTAGCTCAATCGGTAAGATGCTCGCTTGCGGTGAAGAAGGTCCTGAGTTCGAACCCCGCCGGTGGCAAAAGTTGAGTGTGTTTGAAATTCCCTTGGACAAGGTGCTAACTGCTAATTGTCTTGTAGAAACCCGTACGAAACTCAGGGAGCTGATTCGGGCAGTGATGGTGCGTATGTGGGCTGATCAATGTTCAGTGCCCCCAGAGGTTGTCGCAGAACCTGAAATGATGCTTGGTGTGGAATGGAGCTTACTTGGGCCACAGTGGTCAGCGAACACCTGTAAAGTGTGCAGAAGCCGAGTGGAATTACAAATCTGGGAGGCATAGCGCACTATAAATCCCCGTATTTATTTTATTTAATTACAGAGGACAACTTGCCAACAGTAACGCAATATTGATGAATCTATCGATCATTTACGTATTGTCATAGGTAATTTTAGGCAAAAATGTGTAAAATGTTATAGTATTTTAATATTGCCTGTTGGTTCTGGTGAGTCTGGTTGATATTCAAAGATGCAATTAACTTGATTTTATTACACTTTTCCTAGGGTTTGTCGAATCAGTAGATTTGTTCTTAATTCCGATTCAGATCCGATAAGCTTAAAATCGATCCGATTCAGATCCATCCGATCAGATCTGGCGAACACTACAAATCGTTATGTGAGTGCAAGAAAGTCGTATCTGCAATGGCTGCCCCAAGTTATTTTCATTTTATATTTTGTCACAAGAATGTGAAAAATCACACAAAAACTCCCTGTCTTATGTCAGTGGTTCTTGAAATGGTTCTTCAGGTGACAGTGTCACCTGAAGATTCATTTCAAGAACCACTGACCCAAGATTGGAGATTAGACAATGTGCAATCCAAATTTATGACAAATGGCAGCTATTGCAGATACGACTTTCTTGCACTCACATGACGAAATTACTGTTGTCTACTAATTTGCAGGTGACATGCCGTGTATGGTGGAGCCCTGTTTGAATGGTGCTACTTGTGAGACAATTACATCAACAATTTACAACTGTATATGTGCTCCAGGATTTCTGGGGGATAACTGTGAAATAGGTCAGTATGTCATGTCAATACTCTATAAACCTTGAAGATCATGCACCAAGCAATCAGACTCTGTTCCATTGTGAAATGGTGGTTTTGTATTGTGTAAGAGACAAGCAATGATTGATTAGGATTTATTAAGATCAAATCACTGTGTATTAATATTTTTGTGCATGAATCAATCATGATTTTGGTATTATTTTTGGTCAATTTTGTTGCTACCACATGGACAGACATTGAACATAAGTTCATTTGAATATCCAGCAAGATTTGTTACGCTGTTATGATTCGAGAAATACGGACTAATTTACTTCCCCGTATGGTTATATTGGTTTATGTGCGTTAATCGGCTGCTTGTTGCATACTTCAAGATTTACAGAGTATATAACAATAAGAAGTGATCAAATGAATTGTAATAAAAGTGAGCAAGGTTTAAATTTTACTCTCAGCTTTCATAATTTGATCTTCTACTTTATTCTACATTCAAAAAGCTAGATTTGTAGGAATTCAATATAAAATTTTCCAGCTTCAGTAAAAATATGTAAAAGAAATTCTTATTGTTTGAATGAAGTCATTAAATCAGTGTTTTAGATTGGTTTTGGTTGAATCAAATATACTAAAGATATGTCTCATTTAAGCTTTTAAAAGAAAGAATTAAGCAAAAGAAAGGAATGAACAAACTACAATACACTAACGTAACTTAAATAGGAAAATTGATAAGCTGGGCAAAATGTAGGAAATAGATATTGAAGTGAAAAAATGTTTAATACACTTAGTAACACTGAGTTCATATAGGTCTAATGATAAAAAAAGAGGGTGCTGCACTGTTTTTGTAACTAGGGAACAAACACATTGTGCATATGTGCGAGTTGAACAGTATTTGTAAACATGTCAGTGAGCAAACTGAGCAAATATTTCATTTTTTAAATACTGGACAAGGTTAGATAAAAAAGTATATTGTCACAAACATGAATGTTTTGACAATTATTACACAGAACTTTGAAGTATCAGCCATGGGAATGAAAATTTTATAACCAAATTTTTGCTCCAAGTAAGCTGAAAATGTTTGTTATCAGGTAATTGTTTTTGACGGTTTTCATTTTAAAGTACCATTTCCAAATGATTACATATTTTGACTGAATATTCTATTCTATCAACAGATTTCAATGAGTGTTTCAGTAACCCATGTGCCAATGACGGAGACTGTATTGATGGCATCAATAGTTATACATGTGATTGTAAGGTTGGATGGATAGGGCCAAGGTGTCAGCAAGGTAAGCATACTGGTGGATTTGACCCTTACTTGTGTTCCTGGAGCATGTCAGCCCTGGTTCTGAGGCTAGCTATTATGAATTGGACCCAGGTGTCAGCAAGGCAAGCATACTAATGCATTTGACCCTTATTTGTGTTCCTGGAGCATGTCAGCCCTGGTTCTGAGGCTAGCCTTTATGGATTGGACCCAGGTGTCAGCAAGGTAAGCATACTAGTGCATTTGACATGGCATCAATAGCTATACATGTGATTGTAAGGTTGGATGGATAGGGCCAAGGTGTCAACAAGGTAAGCATGCTGGTGCATTTAACCCTTTCTTGTGTTCCTGGTGCATGTCGGCACTGGTTCTGAGGCTAGCTATTATGGATTAGATCAAAGTGTCAGCAGGGTAAATAGACTGGTGCATTTGACCCTTACTTGTGTTCCTGGAGCATGTCAGAACTGGTTCTGAGGCTAGCTATTATGGATAGGACCAAGGTGTCATCAAGGTAAGCATACTAGTGCATTTGACCCTTACTTGTGTTCCTGAAGCATGTCAGCCCCGGTTCTGAGGCTAGCTATTATGGATTGGACCCAGGTGTCAGCAAGGTAAGCATACTGGTGCATTTGACCCTTACTTGTGTTTTCCTGAAGCATGTCAGCCCTGGATCTGAGGCTAGCTATTATGGATAGGACCCAGGTGTCAGCAAGGTAAGCATGCTGGTGCATTTGACCCATACTTGTGTTCCTGAAGCATGTCAGCCCTGGTTCTGAGGCTAGCTATTATGAATTGAACCCAGGTGTCAGCAAGGTAAGCATACTTGTGCATTTATCTCTTACTTGTGTTCCTGGAGCATGTCAGCCCTGGTTCTGAGGCTAGCTATTATAGATTGGACCCAGGTGTCAGCAAGGTAAGCATACTGGTGGATTTGACCCTTATTTGTGTTCCTGGAGCATGTCAGCCCTGGTTCTGAGGCTAGCTATTATAGATTGGACCCAGGTGTCAGCAAGGTAAGCATACTGGTGGATTTGACCCTTATTTGTGTTCCTGGAGCATGTCAGCCCTGGTTCTGAGGCTAGCTATTATGGATTGGACCCAGGTGTCAGCAAGGTAAGCATACTAGTGCATTTGACCCTTACTTGTGTTCCTTGAACATGTCAATCTTTTCATTCCGAGGTTAGGTTTATTATGTTTTTGTAATATGGGATGGATTGGTCAAACGTGTAAACAAGGTAAACCAGTGGTTCCTTAAACTTTTTTTGTTGGGGTGAGGGGAGTATTTAATGATTAAAGCAGTTTTCTTGAAGGCTAAATCGTTTATCAAAAAATAAATGTGCACAAAAATCATAGTATAGAATGTCATTGAACAATTATAATGATAGTGTATTTAGCGTTGAACATGGTGAGACGAACATGTGAAATCCAAAATATAAAAATTACGGCCCAACTTATATATACATATTGTGAACTTCTCTTCTTGCATGGGAACATTTTATGTTTGAATTGTGGTGTACATTTTCAGCTTTTTATAACAAGTAATTGATATATATTTTTGAAAATAAAAAAGGATGGAAATAACAATGAGAATGAAAGATAATGATTTATTAATATGGGAATACATTGCTGAAAATAATACATGCCCGTTTGTTATGAAAAATTTATATGTGAGGTAAACCAGTAAATCTTACCTATTATTCTCATATCTACAATTTATACCTACCTGAAATATTATGCTTACCACCATAATACTTGCCTTCATTTGTTTTGGTTAACAGAGGACAGACCAATCATAGAGTTAGTTCAAGTGTGGAGCTACTCCTTCACAATTGCTTGGACAGTTGAAATCGACACGGACTGGTTCATGCTACAACACAGACCATTGGATGCAAACGCAACCTGGATTAATAGCACCCAGATCAGTGGCACCCAGTATCTTTATGTATTCCTGGATCTAGATCAGCAGGTGTCATATGAATATCATGTGATCATGCAGCGTTCTGAAGATGGCAGTGTTGAGTACAGCGATATTGGGATTGTTACCACATGTGAGCTGGGGTTTGGAAGCCCAGATTGCTCAGTGGGTATGTATGCAAACTTGTATGAAACTCACATATTTTTGTTTCAAAAAGTATCTTACAGTCAATGCTTTTCATTGCCTCGAATTTCCAGACTAGATTCCAGATATTGGAATAAAGGGACAGGCACATCAAACCATGGCCGTGAAACTCCTATTTGGAGCCAATGGACAAAATTTGTACCCACCACGCAGAGGTCACAGCTTGTCACGTACGGAAAGAATTAATCTATTACTCAAATTTGTATACTCGCCATTCAACCCGAACAAATCAAATAAGTTACTACATGAAATATTAGTGACAACGCAACGACTGTAAAAGAGATATACATCACCTTGCGGAATGTCATGAACAACTTCGGATTAACGTGCAGATAACAATGAGGATAACCCTAGTATATGCATAATGAAGGTTATCATGTGACATAGCATGGTGCATCATTTACATATAGAGCAGATTTGATGCAATAAAGGGGGATTTGCTTTAATAATCAGCTGATTATTGTAGCAAATCAACCCTTCGGGGTAGGCACACTTTTCAGCCAGCGAGTTTCAATTCCCATTCTCTCTGTTCCCGGATCAAACTTTTCAAAGAATGTGACCCAAACAGTTTGTCAACCCCACTTTCCAAATCAAATGGAAAATTTTGATACCATATGCAAGCTGATGTGGTCAAAATAGTTACAAATTACATTAAAATTAAGTTTACCTCAACATATATTGAGTGGTCTTCTGTGTCTCATTTTCAGATGCATTTTGCATGAAATATCAACCCGTCTCAAGCTTTGCAATCCAAACTTTAGAAATGCAATATGTAGGTGCATGCTGGTCTTTAATTCAAATAACAAGAAGGAATATATTTAATTTTTGAACATTTTCGTTCACTTATCTTTGAAATATAGGAAAAAGACAAACATTTTATTGCTTGTTAAATTCACAAAGCAAGAGGTGCAGATTTTAAAAAAGTGTTATTGATTAGATTGAACGTAACATGCACTAGTAAGGTTCAGTGTTCCCGCTAAGGATTTAGACTTTGCGCCAAAGCGACATAAAAGAAAGAAAAATACATCTCGCCACTGCCAATTTTGGAAAGATCACCTCAAAAATGAGAGTAATTTTGAATATAATCTGAATAAAATGAAAGAAGTGAATGTTGTGTATAACTTAAACCCTATTTTTGACTTTTTGTTTTGGGAACCCCTTGCGCCAATATTTTGAGCTTCTGCGCCAATTTCGCGACATACAGCCTTAGCGGGAACACTAGTAAGGGTTCTGATGGGAGCATGCACCTTAAAAGACTGAAAAACAAAATAGATCTAATAAACTTGGTAGCATGTTATTACAGAATAGCGGGATGTGCACTTACATATATTGAAATGGGCATGTTATCAGTTTCCCATGACTCACATTTTAAGCCAAACTACATGGGTTCTATAAAAGACCCCATTTTCAATAAGAGTGGGTTAAAAAGTGTGTTTGCAAGTAATATTTGGCTATTTCATCAGCATGTTAAAAGCATTTGAATATTGGATTGCGCATGTACCGTTTTATACTAGTGTTTATTGAATCAAGTAAAACAATTAATATAATAAAATAAAATGTTATTCTTCCCCACTCTTGTTACTAGATTCTAGGGAGCAAGCTCCGTACAACTTAGAAATCTTCACCTCGCGTCCATCATACCTGACTATCACATGGGAGCACGACTTGCTGCAAGAAACGTCATTCCAACTTCAATACAGAGTCTACGGAGCTGATTTAGAGTGGAGCGATGATGCTGTTATCACAGACTTGGGCCAGTCTAGACTGGATATTGCACCACTGATAAGAGATACTTATTATGAAGTCAGGTTGAATGTTATTGGGAGTAATGAGTCTAGTCTTGTGTCAAGGTTCCATACATGTGAAAAAGGAAGAGGAGGGCCAAACTGTGAATTCAGTGAGTATTTTTTTTTATGTTTAAAAGTTGACGAAAGCCCAGCATGTTTGCTCTTGCTATCCTTTGAGAGATTCTGGCTACTATGTCGATGTCATGAACAACTGTATATGCAATTACCACCAATACTTATATTTTAATCGTCATTTAGACCAAGAATTTCTCCAATACTTGTTGGTGAAAGGCATGAGTACTGTTCCTGCACCACTTGTTGGTATGACACATAAGTATATAAACATTGAAGTATGCAACAAGCAATTAGACTCTGTTACAAGACACATAGAACATCCCTTGTATTCTACAACATTATGAGCTGATGGTTTTGTGTTGTGTAAGAGTCTAGTAATGATTGATTAGGATTGATTAAGACCAAATCACTGCATATTGTTATTTTTTCTATGAATTGTTCATGATTTTGGTATTATTTTGAGATAATTTTTGTTGTTAATATATGGACAAACATTGACCATAAGTTCATTTGAATATTCAGCAGGATTTGGTACGCTGTTATGATTCGAGAAATACGGACTAATTTACTTCCCCGTATGGTCATATTGGTAGATGTGTGTTAATCGGCTACTTGTTGCATACGTCAAGATTTACAGAATATATATAAATTGTATTCCATTCTTCTCTCTGCAGTGTTCGCCTCCTGCCAAGTCTGGGGAGACCCACACTACATCACATTTGACGATCGCAAATATGACTTTCAAGGAGACTGTGTCCACACACTCGTCAAGAATTGCAACGACTCTGATCCCACTGTCCCAAGCTTCCATGTGTACGCTGACAACATCAAGACCAAACCTTCTGATCCAGTGTCTTTCTTACATGAGGTGACCCTGCAAATGGCAGGGACTTGGTACACCTTGTTGCAAGACGGTGAAGTCAGGATTAACTTTGAAACAGTTACTCCGCCGGTTTTATCAAACTTGGTCACCATAAGGAAGATTGGTTCTCAAGTTGTAAGTATACACAGCCATTTTCCTTCTCACAGTTCTTCTAAAGGGATAATGAATTATTATTATTATCGAAGCACTTATATAGCCCTCTACATTAACACAGCGCTTACATACAACAAGAAAACAAATAAATAAGGAAAATGAAACAATAACAAGCAAAAAAAAAAGAGAAAACCTACTCCGGAAACAAATGTGTCTTCAGATGACGTTTGAAAACAGGCACAGACTCGCTCTCTCTGATGAAGAGAGACAGTTTATTCCAAAGCCTAGGGGGGGAAAACAGCAATTGTTGAGGAGCGAAAGAAGATCTTGTAAGTACACAGGAGCGATTCTGGAGATACACTTGTAAACGTGTAACAAAACTTTGAAGTTGATTCTTTCCTTGATATGACAGAGTTTTCTTACTCGAAATATACAAAACGTTTGAGCATGGAACGTTAAATGATATCAAAAACTATGATCACCTTGCTTTTAATCCACTTGATGACATATTTGATACTGAAAATAATATGAATTACAATAGTTCGTCTAAGTATTTTACTGATGATGATTTGCAGAGGTTGGAAAACACGTAAATGATAATGATCTATCGTTGCTAAATGTTAACATACGAAGTTTGTACAAAAATTTTGATTCACTAAAAGATTTACTTCACGATTCTAAAATTGATTTCAATATCATTGGCCTTGTTGAATCCTGGCTTAGAGATAAACCTTTAGA
>JXSR01S013694.1:7092-18826 GCA_000969725.1 Ophiothrix spiculata
TATATTCCTAATCGGTTAAAAAATATGATAAAATCTATAAAAAATGGGTTCACGCGTGATATTTAAACATGCTATTTTGAAAAAAATCTGTAACTCCGCTAAATTAAATCCGATTTTCACCAAAATGGGCTTAAAATGTGTATAAATTTATTATATCATGATTACAGTGATTTGAGCCGTGCAATAGTTTGTACTATTGCACGGCATGAAATAAACCTGTGTGGTATCATGATATAATTTATATTCGGTCAAATTTGGACTGATCCATTTCACTCGGCTACGCCTCGTGAAATAGAAAAGTCCAAATTTGACCTCATGATATATTTTGTACTATTGCACTCTCAGGCATTAAATATTTGTATATTATCTTTCATAGTGTCATAGTTACATATAAATCTTAGCATCGTATTCAATATTTTTTCAAGTTTAGATTTTTGCCAATGTTTAAAGGCCTATATCTCAAAAGTCGAAACTGCCGCAAACATGCGATACGAAAACAAACGTAACTGAAAACGAAAAATGGCAGGCTCTTGATTTTTTGCATGAATAATAAATACAAAAAGGACTAGAAAACCATGTTTCCCGATTTTTGATTATCCTCTCCAAATTTGAATTATGGCGCAAAATTACCTGATTGGCCGACTCCTGGTTACCATGGCAACCAAATAAATATCCGGAAACATGGTTTCTCCGTATTGTACTCATACACCCTTCAACCAAGTTTGGTGTACATGCGACATTCCGTTCTTTAGTTACGTTTGTTCTCGTGTTTAGCCAATCAGAGGCCTTACGTCGTTACCATGAACCAGTTCAAAAAAATACATATTTTCTGAAGGTTTCAACCAAAGCTACAAGTTGATATGGGTGTTTCTATCATTAAAGGGGCCAACTTGTGACATGTGCCATTTGGTAGCTAAAGTACAATTTTGGTTCATATCTGTTTAATAATCAATCTGAAAACTTTAAATCCTTCATAGTTTAGTTACACAAATAATTTGCAATATTTCCTGAGGAAAATGAAGGTTCATTGTGTCTACATTGTGTAAATATTATTCAGATTTATTGTCTCCCCTTGTAACAGAGAAATCAAAAGGTTCCACAATGTTTTAATGACACTTGGTAAACTTGTTAAGTATCTTTGATTCACAGTTTTGTTTTCTCGAAAGAAACTGATTCTAAACTTTGCATTTATCCATTAAATTTGTTCAGTTTCACTTCTTTTGATGCCTTTTTTGAACAAAAGGTGATTTCCCATTGTAACGGTTTCTCCAGAGAAACCAAAACTTTATTTGCTACTAAAACCAAATTCGTCAGTAGAAGATAAAAATTGATTATAGATATGATCAGATCTTGCAAATTAGACAATCTTTAGCTAGAATTTTTCCCAATTAAATAGTTCTTTATTATAACGGGAGCATCGTATAACTTCCCCATGTAACATTTTTCGGAGAAACCAAGTGGATTTCCAAAAATTATAATCTGTTTTTTTGTGGGTTTGCAACAATAATATTGATAACAACAATCCAAGTGATGTTTTCCAGTTTCAACTAGTAAAATGGCTTCTAGAAACAACCAAACAGTTATCATTTGAGTACCAATGTGTTTGTTACATGCCAAACTAACCTGTCCCCTTGTAACTGAAATTGGAGAAACCAAATGTTACAAGGGGAGGTCAATATTTGCAATCACCGTGTCACCGTGACACCGTATGACAGATTTATCTTGTAATTTGTTTTTATTATGCAAAAATGATCTGTGGTTAAGCATCCAAACACGAAATGAAACCAAAATTGCACTTTAAACAACACCAGTGTACATTTCTGTACACTGTGTTAAAATGTCACACAATTTTTACCAAAAACTGCATCATTTTGGATGATTTTTGACTAAAAATCAACGAAAAAGAAATGTGCAATTTTTTTTTGCATTTTAATGCAAGCAGCTACATGTACTTCATCATACATGTCATATTAAAGTACAAAATGCTTCAATATGGTTCCAATTTCAACACTATAAATCATTTGTGTGTCCCAAGTGCAGATTTTGTCATTGGCCCCTTAATTGGTGGAAACACCCATAGGCCTATATAACATTACTGGTTAAGTCGTCGGTAACATTGTGAAAATCGAGTTACAAAGTTGGTCAAAAGTAAGGTAGACCTCCCCCTTAGGGGCGCAGCATTTGATTTTCAGGGGGGGGGGGCATGGAAGTTGGGGTCGAGTTTTTTTTAGCCGCCGAAGGCGGCGACATTTTTTTTTTTCGCCGCCTTCGGCGGCAAAGTTTTTTTTATTACATTCTTTATGTTTTTCTTTAATTTGAAGTAGTCGGGTAAACTTTTTTTTTTCTTACTCATCTTTGGGTCAAGATTTTTTTTTTCGCCGCCTTCGGCGGCAAAGTTTTTTTTTTCAAAAAAACTTCCATGCCCCCCCCCTGAGAATCAAATGGTGCGCCCCTTAATTATCTCAAAAACGACGCGATCGATTTGATTTTTTTTGCACCAAAACATGCACAACCCTGACAATTACATAAACCAGCTTTATTGGGTTATGTTGCGTTTTCGCGACAAAATCCAGGGTCCATATGGACCCCCACCCCTTATGCACTTAGTGCACTAAATGGCCAATCAGAAGACGGAGGGTTTATCATGTAACGAAACAAAAAATGTCGTACCTGTATCATAGAACATGTTTGAGATGTCAGAATTATTTCTGGAATACCCTGTTACCTCGATCATAAGGAACATGTTAGTATGGCAAGCCGCAGCAGACAAAACTCCTATGAGTTTTTAACCACCCTCACGAGTTCTCAGCAATACACCATTGGTTTGCATCAATACACCACGAGTTTGCATCAATACACCACGAGTTTGCATCAATACACCTCTAGTTTGCAGCAATACACCGCGAGTTTGCATCAATACACCTCGAGTTTGCAGTAATAAACCACGAGCTAACAACATTCCTCGAGTTTGCAGAGATACACCACGAGTTTGCAGCGATAGGCTACGAGTTTGCATCACCATGATCACTGTGCGCCTCGACTTTACATCAATACACCACGAGTTTGCATCAATACACTACGAGTTTACAGCGACACACCACGAGTTTGCAGCAATGCACCTTGAGTTGGCATCAATACACTACGAGTTTACAGCATTATTCCAGGCGAGTGTACAGCAATGCACCTTGAGTTTGCATCCATACACTACGAGTTTACAGCAATGCACCATAAGTTTGCAGCAATACACCACGAGTTTGCCTCAATACACTACGAGTTTGCAGCGAAACACCACGAGTTTGCAGCAATGCACCTTGAGTTTGCATCAATACAGTACGAGTTTACAGCAATATACTTTGAGTTTGCAGCAATACACTACGAGTTTGCATCAATACACTATCACTGAAAAAAATAAGGGGTGTATCTTGACACCTTTGAAGATACTGGCCATATTGATACCCAATAAGTGTCAGAAGACACCTCCTGGAGAGTCATTTTCCCCATTTGGATATCTTCTGAAACTTCATGTGACACCTTTATGGTGTAACTACACGTTTTGAGAATGCAAAGGTGTCAAAATACGGGTGTCACACTACACATTACACCCAAAGGGTGACATTCGAATTTCTTTGCGCTATACTTCTAAACCCTACACCCCAAAGGTGTCATTAGATCGTCGGATATGACACTCCTGGTATGAACTCATGACACCATTAAGTGCTCAACTTGACACCCCTCCGCGCCACAGCTGTCACGTGATCGAGTTCTAAGTTTGTTTCGGTCGTCTGTGAAGTTGGCTACTGTCGCGCTGCTGTCTTGTCGGTAAGTTTATTGCATTCTTTACGGAATTTGTTCAAAATATTTCATATTGAGGTAACAGGCTTGTTAACTTATAACTGTGCATGTGTGAGTCTATTGTGTGTGATCTATCGATCATTTATTGTAAGTAAGTTAAGCTTAACTTACTTACACTTACAATGAATAAGTAAGTTAAGCTTAAGCTTAACTTACTTACAATGAATGATCGATAGATCATAGACGACATAAATGTTGTCTTGTGGGATCATGGGGAGTACCAGCTTAGGCCTATATGTATGTATGTGGTAAAGCTTCCTGTGTGCAATCTTCCATACGTCCATGAGAAGATGTTATTTCATGGGTTCATCATGGGCTTGAGGGTGCGAATGACTGTGGCACAAATATGAAATATTTTGAACTAATTCCTTAAAGAATGCAATAAACTTACCGACAAGACAAAGGAGGGCTTTGACGGACGACTCAGATCATGCAGGCATGAAAATGTCAGTTTTATTGTTGAATCCAAAAGATAGTGTCCATGGAGATGACAGTGTCCCTTTGTAGGTGTCTTCTGACACCCATGACAAGGCTTCTCAGGTAACCATCCAAAGGTGTCAATAATAAATTGACACCTTAAGGGAATCTCCTTTACACCTCTGAAGGTGTCATTGGACACCCTTAAAATGGGTCCTCAGGCGAACATCCAAAGGTGTCAAGAGCAAATCGACACCCTCTACGTGTCATGTCTCACCTTAAAGGTGTCAACCTAACACCTTCTGATGTTCGTCTGAGGACCCAAATCTGAACACCCTTTTTGGTGTCAAATGACACCAATTTCTTTTTTCAGTGTACGAGCTTACAGCGAGACATCAAGAGTTTGCAGCAATGCACCTTGAGTTTGCATCAATACACTACGAGTTTACAGCAATGCACCTTGAGTTTGCATCAATACACTACGAGTTTACAGCAATGCACCTTGAGTTTGCATCAATAACACTACGAGTTTACAGCAATATACTTTGAGATTGCATCAATACACCACGAGTTTGCATCAATACACTACGAGTTCAATACCAATACCAATAATACTCACATTACTTCCTGCACAGAATTTCCCAGCGGAAGAAATGCATGGTGGGATACACACAATGATCTTCTCTTCTTTCAGAGGATAGCTGTATCTCGAGTATTGATGCAAACTCGTGGTGTATTGCTGCAAACTCGTGGTGTATTGCTGTGAACTCGTGGGGGTGCATGGTTAAAAGCTCGTATGTGTTTTGTCTGCTGTGGCTTGCCATATGTTACCTTGATCATAAGAACACATTCAAATCCAGACATGACAAACAATTACTGTTTTGGAAACACAAAATATGAAAGTACTCGCTAATCTGGTGAACTGATAAAATCGCGTCAAAATAAGATCGACAAGAAATAAATTTTGGGTGCAGGTCGTTGTTCCGACGTGTCATTTCTCCGAACGTTTTTTTTTTTATTCCGAACGGTCTTTACTCCGAACGGCCGTTTCTCTGAATGGTTTTTACTCCGAACGGTTTTTTCTCCGAACGGTTTTTACTCCGAACGGCCGTTTCTCCGAACGGTTTTTACTCCAAATGGTTATTTCTCCGAAATTCGGAGAAACGACCTTTCGGAGTTTAAACCGTTCAAAAAACTGTTCGGATATATAATCTTAAGGGAAATATTTTTAACGGGGACTCGCACCCATAAATATATACTAAATTAAACGGACGCCTAGGTAGAGAAATGGTGTGAAAAGATCTCAAGAAAAAGCCAAAAATATGCGTATATTTTTGAACTATTGTTATTATTAAGCATTTTATAATTCCGGCCTATTTAGTGTTGATCAAAATATAGCCATAAACCGAGAGGTATGCAATTTTTTTGAATTCATACAACAGTCGCGTACGAAGTTCATATTTGTCTCAAAATAGTCCATTACCGAAAACGCGCCAGCAAAGGAACCATCGACAAAAAATGTTCATGGGGGTTCCATGGGGTTCTCGGTAAAACATATTGTTTTTAAATGATTTTTTCTCAAAACTAAGTCAGTGACCCCTTTTTAATTTCAAAAATGTGATCAGCACGTATGAAAACACCATATCCCAAAAAATAAGAAAAATAAATAAAGGAATTCTACCTGTGCTAAGCCACCTTAACTAAACGCATTTAGCCTAACCAACGTTTAGCTAAACATACTTCGAGAATATGGCCCAATTTTTACCGTGAAAAAATTTGCAGAAATTCTTTAAACTATAGAGTTTTTGATCCGAACGGTTTTTGATCCGAACGGTCTTTTCGGAGAAACGGCCGTTCGGAATTAAAACTGTTCGGATTAAAAACCATTCGGAGAAACGGCCGTTCGGAGCAAAAACCGTTCGGAGAAATGACACGTCGGAACAACGGCCTGTCCCCATTATTTTTCTAATAAGTCATGTTTCGTTCCTAAACATTTCAGCCCAGTTTCAAGTAAAATGTTTAAGGAATGCATTGGCGTATCTTGGGGGCGGGGGGGGGGCATGCCGGCACGTGCCCCCCGGGGTCATCAAAGGGGCGCAAAAAGAGGAAAAGAAAAAAAGAAAAAATCAAACGAAAAGAGAAGGGCAACCAAGTAGGTGCTACAGGGAAGAAAACTTTAGGGACGCCCAATTGATGGTAAATATAAAAGAAAACATCATTTTTTTATATTTTGTGCAACACTTCAGGGGCGCCGAATTGACAGAAACAAAAGTAAATCAACCTGATTATATTAGAGGGGCGCCAACCAGTTTCATGCACAAGTAGGTTCTCATTGGAAGAAAACATCAGGGTATCGAACTGACGACAAAAAAAATTATACGCAAATAAATATTTTAAGAAAATTGCAGGGGTGCCGATTGACGGAGAAGCTCAAAACCAGTTGAAAATTTAAATTGGCACTCCTGTTATGATAGGGGCGCACCTTTTAACGCTCTTGATGGAGAAACGTTTAGATTACAAAGCGAATAAATAATAAATTTGCTGGCCGATGATACCACATGCTTTTTGCAGGGAGATTTGGATTCTTTAATGCGCTTTTTAATACCCCTGACATAAATTTGCTTCTTTTTCTGGTTTTAAAATCAATTCGTCCAAATCTGAAGCTGTCCATATTGGTAGTCTCATGGGAACCGACTTTTCCCAAACTTAATCAGATTGAGCAAACTTTAAATTGCTGGAGATATAGAAAATAATTTATATCATGTTGGGAAAGTTACTGTCATTAAATGTCTTTTGCTCCCCCCCAACTTTATTTATTTTTAGTTCTTTGCATTGATATCCCAAAAATGTTCTATTAAGCTGGACCACTTGTTTTACAAATTCATTTGGAATGGGGACAAATATAGAGTAAAGCGGTTGTTTTCTCACAAGCTCAAAATTTATTTTGATTAAACATTTGTTTGACCCTAACTATTATAGCTTTTGGAAACACCTTGAAGTAACTGCCCTGAAAAAGTTTGATTCTGACTGGACAGTTTTGTTCAGGACAGATTCCTTATGTTACTGCCAGCTTGTAGAAAGTATTAATTAAACTTTGGTATTTATACAGGAACAAAATTAACTAACTTTCATCTTCAAGATCCTATTTGGTGGAATGAAAATGCTCGTTTGAAAACCAACACGGTTTTTTACTATCCTGAGTGAGACATTAACATGATTAAGGGTATTCATCATATTTCTGATCTCTATTATGGGAACAATTTGGTCAAGACATTTGAAGATTTAGTCTTTGATTTTGACATTATGTTCTTGTTGAGGATAAGAGAAAATATAACTCTTTAATGAATGGAATTTATTTGAGCTGGTTCCATAATTCCAAGAATATTCAGGATAATATTGTTTCTAAAATATTTTCTCTTATGAGTGAAGCCAAAGTGCCGAAACACGTTTACTCCATAACTCCGTTTACTCCTGAATTTTGTCCTTTTATTTATTTTTTATTTTTCAAGTAGAGTCTTATTTTGGTGGTTGTTTGGAATTAGGCCACATCACCTTTTTTGTTGTGTGAGGGGTGAGTGGGGGTGGGTGTGTGTGTGTGTGGGTGTGTGTGGGTGTGTGTGGGTGTAGGGGGGGGGGTGTGTGTGATGTTTTTTGTCTCTCGTGTTCGTTCTCGTTTAGGGAGGGATCGGCGGGTTTCGGGCTGATGGACCCTTGTTCCAAATGTATTCTGCTCTTGAGAGACAGTCCATGCTGTGCATGGTCTGTCTCATTTCAGTCATTTTGGCCCGGGTCACGGGGGTTGGGTGTTGGGGTGGGCTGGGTGCCGTTCTTTTAAAATCTGTGCTTGCATTTTTCTGCATCACCAGCCCCTTTTTCAGACTGGTGTTTTTATATTTCTGCTATCAAAATATGTTCCCATAGTTTTTATGATACTTTCTGTAATATAGTAAGAGTTAATTAAGAGAAGGGGTCTGGTGTAGAATCGTTGTATTTTTCTCCCACCACCAGACCCATGCACGCACATGGAATAAAAACCAAAAAAGGTTTAAGGGTTGTGATTACCTTTGGCCTTTCTATCAAATCCCCCATAAAATTTATTCGTATTACTATGAGGCGTTTTACTATTTTAATTTGTATGGAAAATAAAACTGTTGAATGAATGAATGAATGAATGATAAAAGAACATCATCTAAATACAGCAATTATGAAGTCACCTTTCACATACCTTGGGCCAAATTGATGCTACAGGCTAAAATGTGTATGTACGTAGCCCATAGAAAAATAAATGACATTTTTGTAAACTTAATCCTTCATTAATTCAACACTATTTTGACCATATCTCAAAGAAACATAATATGGGCGTGAAAATATGTTGGAGCTTTCTTGTGGTATCAAAATCGAGTCCCGATTTGATTTAGGAAAGTAAGGGAGGGAACGTCCGATGTATTCCCCGCGACTCCGATGAAAAATCGCGACTCTGCGATTTTTACTCTGAGTCAGCAACCTGTGGAAATAATTTTTTTCCCCGATATTTTTCACGTTTCTGGAGGTTATATAGCCGAGATTGTCGCTCTTCTTCAGTCTACACTATGTGAAATTATACTAACAAATTGTCTTAATTTCTTTATTACAGACACAATGGCTGCAATGATCTTGGCTGCTATCGTCAGTTTACCACCTTTGCTTGGGATTCCCATTCCTCTGGACAAAGATTTTCCCTGCAAAATAAAAGGCACAGTGGTGGACTGCAGTTACCTGATGCTTGAAAAGGTGCCACCTGACATTCCCAAGACGGCAACTGATTTGATTCTGTCCCACAACAGACTGACAAACAAACATATGATGAACAAACCATTCGAAGGTCTCGTCAATCTGGTAACACTTGATTTGTCTTACAACTCAATGTCAAAGGTCGATCCAGATATGTTCACCGATCAAACTAATTTGCGAAATCTTTCAATGAGAAATAATCAAATCAACAAACTGGCTACGGATTCATTTGCCCATTTTTCAAACCTTAAAGTACTAGATTTATCGTATCAGAATAATGGTCTAGGTAAGACTTCGTGGTATGCTTTGAAAGCACTCACTAAACTCGAAGACCTGAGACTTGAACAAGTTAAGTTATCCTCGGTTGATTTCGGTGAAACGGTCAGGCTGACTTCTTTGAAAGCTTTGAACATGGCTAACAACGAAATCACAACCATAAATGACGGAGATTTTCAGGCGCTGACAGATGTCAATTTAGCTTTGTTAGATTTATCCAGCAATCCATTAACTGCCATCGATAGTAATATTTTTTCAACTATTGGATCGCTGACTACACTGAATGTTTCTTCATCCATCACACCAGAAGTGCTGCCAACCCTTAGCCAAGCACTCTCAAATATGGATATTCAGATTTTAATATTGCAAAACATTGGGCTGAATGAAATTAAATCTACATATTTTAATGAAATGGGCAACTTTTCTCTACAGGCTTTGGACTTCTCATACAACAATATTACAAAACTATCCGGGAGTTGCTTTGGACATTCACTTAGAAATGTACAACACTTGGACTTTTATATGAATGACATTTCAGTCATAGACGGTAACGTATTCACAAATCTAACTTCATTGAGAGTCCTGGATCTCAGCAACAATTCATTGACAGAAGTTACTTCGACAATGTTTAACAGCCTGAAAAATTCCAGTCTTGAAGAGATGTACATCCATAAGAACCTCATCCAAACAATTTCTACAGATTCTCCCTTTTCAGGTCTTACGCATCTCAAGTACCTCAAGCTGTCAAAGAACAAAATCAAACACACATTCAGTGGAACTGAATTTGAAGATTTGAAAAGACTTGAGGTATTGGATTTAGGACTTAATTCTGCAATCTCGTTAAATCCAAATGCATTTTCTGCTTTGACTTCTCTGAAGATCCTATATATCAATGTGGCCCATCTGAAAAACGCGGAAGTCATGCCCTCTCCTTTCACCAAATTGAAGTCGTTAGTGAAACTTGATTTGAGTAACAACAGCTTACCAGCCATTAGCGAAGGCTCATTTGACGACCTTGTGTCTTTGGAAACTTTGTATTTACAGCATAACACCCTTAACCTGGCATGGGATCCAAGTAAAGGTGCTCCAAAGCTGTTCTTACGCAATCTTGCTCGTCTGAAATATCTTGATCTATCTTGGAATGGTTTTAGAGTTATCCCAGAAAAGGTGTTCTTTAACCAGAGGCACCTATCAGAATTACGAATCGGGAATAACAAGATAGCTCACATTGCCGATTCAGTTTTTAATCCGACAAAGAGTTTAAGTTACTTAGAACTTCAAAGAAACCAGATCAACGTTGTCAACAAAACCACCTTGAGTCCTATATTGCAAACTCTTACTACTCTCTCCATAGGATACAATCCGTTTTCATGCAGTTGTGCCCTTCTATGGTTTAGGCAGTGGACTGACACTACAGGTGTAAATATCCAAGACCTAGATAAAGCTGTATGTGCCTCTCCTCCCGATATGGCTGGGAAACCTATCATGGACTACCACCCTGATCCAAGACAGTGTGACAACAAGCTTCCTCTTGGAGTCCTCATTGCCATCGGGATTGCATCTTTAACGGTTGTTGTTATAGTCACATTATTATATGTATTCCGTAGTTATATCTTATATACTTGGGTCACCATCAAAGCCAGACACCGCAAATACCAACTCCTAGACGGTGAGGATGACGAATTTAAATATGATGCGTTTGTGTCTTTTAGTGGGAAGGACGAAGACTGGGTCAGAGATTACTTGGAGCCAGAACTTGAGCAAAGAGAAATTCCTCCATTTCGATTGTGTCTTCATTATCGAGACTTTGTGCCAGGCGCGCAGGTCATTGATAATATTGCAATCCGCATGGACGAGAGCCGACGACAACTATGTGTGGTTTCTCAAAGCTTCCTAGAGAGTAATTGGTGAGTAGGTGAAAACTATTAGTGTCCGTACGCGGACATTACATTCCCCTGGTAAATATCAGTACAATAGACCATTCTTATAATTGACATACTCCCACCGTTGATGGGATAAATCCACTGAATCGGACGGGCAAAGTAACTCAGAACGAGGGCAAGTAGGGTATATATCATACTTGGCCTCGTTCTGAGTTCCCATTCCCCGCCCGATTCTGTGGATTTACCCTATCAACGGCGGGAGTATGTCAATTATAAGAATGGTCTGTAAGTACAAAGAGTATTTGAACTAGAATTGTACTAAAACTTGACTAGAATTGTGTTCCCAATGTGCAGCTTAGGAATGTTGTACTAGAATTGTACTCGATTTTTTCCAGGGTCTGCGTCTCATTTTGAAAGATATTTTTTGAATAAACCCACTATTAGTGAACGTGACTTCATAAAATCATGATCAAAGTATTCTACGAGGGTCATTCAAAAAGTTCTACCTGTTGTATCATAACTTTTGTTCTAATAAA
>JXSR01S013696.1:24539-43816 GCA_000969725.1 Ophiothrix spiculata
CTCTATATACTTGGATTATATATTATTTCTTATGTATTTTATTGTTTTCTCAAGCTGCGATATTTAAATTTTTCGGCTTTAAAAAATCATATCTCAGGAATCAATTCAAACATAGTAAAATCTGAATTGCTTTTATAAAATCTTAAAAACTGAATTTTATCCAGAAAAAGATTCAAAAATTCTGTTCAGGTAGACAATTGTCTATACTTTGTCCGATCAAAGGTAGACAATTGTCTACCATTATGAATTATTTTCTGGAAAAAGTTCAAGTTTTAAGATTTTATAAAAGCAATTTAGATTTTATAGTGTTCGAGTCAGCTATTGATCTCTAATTTTCACAATAAATTAGGTAAATTCAAGGGCTTCTTTTTCAATTCAAAATTCTAGGTTAAATCATTCTTGAGAAATCCTGTGCGCAGCCTAACATATCGTTAAAATTCACTTTTGAGATATTTCTCACGAGAATGTCTTTGATTTGACCAATGGCCTCTTCAACAACAAATCTCTTTCTATATGTACACAAAACCTTAGAGATGCATTGGACCTTGAAAGCTGTTAAGAGACTGCTTTGTGTAGATAGTTACCACTAAAAATCATATGGGAATTACGTGGTGTTGATCGAAACACTGGGACTTTGGTTTTTGGTATGACTATTGTGTTATGACCTTGCAAATAAACTGTTTATTGATACAGTCTTGTGATTGGTCAATTAGGCTAAATATCATTCCTCCATGTGAAAAAATAGATCTGCTTTTAAAATTACTTCTGATTTATTAGATAAACATTTCCTGATACCATATTGTAAAATATTAATGTAAAACACCACCTCAAAAAGCATAGATTTTGAAACTTTTAACACACATTTTTTGAGCTAGTAGGGAAATGTGGGGCAATCTGTGTCCCACAACTTAAATTACAAAGTGGTAACCATGCAAGTTCCTATTTTTTATCAAAACCCACCTTTTCAATGATTTTTCATTAATTTTCACCCTTTTTTTACGCAGATCAATGTAATGTGATCCAATAGGCCTAACAAAAATTTCAATGTGTTATGCGTGCTCTTCTTTTTCTTTAACTATTTCGTCATCACAAAAATATATCTGTACAATAAGATGGACATTTAAATGTTCAAACCATGCTACGTTGAGGTTATGTAACTTTTTAAATATGATATAATTTATAATCAGCGAAGAAACAATGCAGAAATGTGTGTGAAGTAGTAATCAAATGATAACAAACACATTAAAGCTTTTGCTTCCAATCAGATAACAAATACCATAATGTTTTACTATATGACCTTTCTCAAAACTTCAATTCTATTGGTTGTATGAATGCAAATCCTTTTACCTCTCACCATGAGTGGAAAGACCCATAACCTTTAATGAGGTGCCCTCACTAAAACAAAATACTATAATATGTTAAGTACAAAAGATATAGGTATCAACATTACATTAATTTTACCCACTTTTTCTTCAAAATCAATGACAAAATTAAAGTACCACCCCCCCACCTCATTTCTTCAAGGTTTTCAATGATAAGATTTTTAGACACCCATTTCAATGACTCTTATACTTTAATATATGATAAGAACAAAACATACAGTAATCAACATTACTTTTCATGTCTGCTGTACTCCCAGAGACTGATACTCCCAAATAAAAATGCAACAAGGCATTGTGTACATTTGTTTTCGTTGCTAATATGGTCCTTGAAAAAGAGAACTTTGCTTCCTTTGGGTTTCCTTAGTATATTATTGGGATACGGGGCCTCATTAATGATACCTCTTTTTATATCTTTCCAAGATTTTCTTCATACTAAATTCTGTGTAATACCCCTTTTTTAAATTTTGTGGAGATGGATGCTCAGAATATCCCTTTTTGTGATTTTGCAGTCCCTGATTTCAGTGAATAGTAATATACCTATTTTCCTTGACATTAAGAATTCGCATGGTTACCACTATTTAGGTTGAATTGGAGGCCTGGGGATGTCATCATTCTTCTCACACAGTGAGCATGGTGAGTGTGCCCCAAATTCTGTTTGCCGACTATGTTTTCGGACTAAATTTATAAGAACTCTTGCATCACACATATGTCTTGTACTTGTATCTCTTCTTCCTTATTCAATAAACCAAAGTTTACTCTTCTTGACAAGTAGCCAAAACTCCCCAATTCCAATTTCTCAGATCACATCCCATCCCAATACCTATATAATTACTTAGCTGTGCCAAGAGGAAGGATATATTTTGTGCTTCTAAGGGGATGGTACAATTTGTGACCCCACTTCCGTGACCCCACTTTATTTTTGCCAATTTTACTCAAATATCACAAAAAATACATTTTTACGCATTTTTAAAATCATCCGAGGCCATTAAGGGGATCGAAAGGGGTTAAATGTCAAATTCTCAAAATGCTCCGATTGACCTGAAATTTGATATGAATGTACTTTAGGACATAAGCAACATAAACACATTTCAGATGTCATTAAGGGTCACTTCCGGGTCAAATTTGAACAAATTAAAAAATATGTAAAAAATCATCAAAAACCAATATATGGGGCTATAAATTATCTCATAGCCCATGCATAAACAACAAAAAATAGAAACCTTTTATTTTAACAGCTTTTATTTTACAAATGTTTTTGTATGTACGATGGAAATAAATATGATTATTTTTTAAATAGACGTATATCACGATATAGAAAAAAGTTACGACTTACCTCTAAGTTCAAATCTCTTTTATGATATGAAGCTAAATATTCCGTCGATACTCGTCGTCGTTAAATGCGTTAAAATCCAAACAGAGCTAGCTACCAGTCCAAAAGACAACATACCGACTGGCCGTGATGAGGACTTTGAAATAATTTGCATATATTGACCAACTCTTGGTCGGGTCGAAATTACCTTTCTCGAAAGATTCAGTTAATTCTGGTTTAATTTGCACTGGACATTACACGATAGACAAATGACCAGATGATAAGAAAAAACTATGATACATCATGTCGTGAAATGTCTGTATAGCCAACACATATTAAATGCATCAATTGAAGTTTGACTTCACGTGCTATCTAATGAAGACGAGAAACATATGACTCCATCGGGGATGAGGCGTGTAGGTCAGTGACTGCGATAAGGTGGTTTCCCTTGCACAGCGCATGTCAGTTCAGTTTCATCAAGTTAGGATTGGTTTCGCCACTTTTTCATTTTCAATTCTTTACCTGAGACTAGAAAATGCGATATTGTGTTGTAATCTTTTAACCGGAAATTTAATAACCTGAAAGTGAAATCTCCTTAACTTTATACAGTACTAAACTAGTACTGCAGGAAAGTTGAGAATAAATAAAATAATATTCTCAACTTTCCCGAGTACTGCAAGCTATTATACATCATCCGTGTACAGACTGACAGATGAAGTTTTGGTTGCAACTTCGGATCTTATATAGACTGGTCAAATTGTAGGCCTTATTATGAAAATAGCAGTCTCAAAGACAAGTTCCACCGAGTAATTTTGATAGGCCTATTGATACATTCAGGCTTGGATACATTATCTAAAATATCTCAAAGAAAGAATGTATCGAAAGTTATAAAATGGTTTAAGAAGAAAACATCACTCGCAATATCGTGTTCGTATCCTGGCATCCAGCATAAGTAACCGAAATATCACTGTTAATGCCACGCATGCCATCGCCAGACTCCGGACCAGATAATAGAAACGATTCTTCACAGAGACAGCACCAGAAAATGTGAAGGGTTATCTGGATTTTAGCTCATGACCCAACCCAAGGGTCTTTTTGATTTTTGTTTGTTTGACCAAAATGTCTAATCCCGGCCTTATCAAATCAAGACCGTCTTTATTAAATCCATATCTTCAATTCATATTTTACGCTATATTCGTAAGTCTTCAATCTAATTTTGTTATGAAAACCTCATGTCAATTACCAATGAGTATAAATCTTGGTATTATATTTGTTGCATCTGGATCATTTACCAAAGCGTAAGATGAAAAATTACTATACGTTATGTCTTTCGCAAATAGGCCTATCTAACTTGTCAATTAAATCTAAAATCGTTCTTTAAAAGATACCGGAAGACCAAGTAAAAATACCCATGCATTACATAACTTTCTATTTTCAATCAACGCATTAATTACCAACGAATTATCACCATGAAGACATTTCAACTTCTACCAATACTTAATAGCTAAACAAAACATAGAAATCAAGATTGGATCGCAACCAAGTTCACCTCTAACTGCATTAGCGGTAGTAGTTTTTCTACGAACACCCAACATCAACTTGCAAACTTTCACATGTAAAGTCTCACCAGGAAATTTATCGCAAACCGACATTAGTAATCAGTAAAGGTGCCCAAACTTCACACATGTCACAGTTTGGACGAGTGAACTAAATAGTTTACTACGTTTAAAAGAATAACTAGATAAGTTATCCCGTATTTTGAAATAGGCCTTTAAAGTCTTTTCCGGGGTCTTTTCCTTCAACCTTTAACATAGCCCTTGTTAATATTATTCAATTTAGCATGTTTAGTGTATACGATGTCTGGTATATAGGCCCTACTCTCTGAATCAAACTAGGGGAACGATACTATTATAGTGTACCATGTGGTGTTTCACGGGGTTTTTTTTTGCGCTATTTAGGTAAGTTGTAAAAGAAATGCTCTATTTGCGATTTCAAAATTTTCATAAGAAAACTTAGACATTCTTTTTAAAATAATTAAAAAAAAACAGCAAAATGGATTTGCTCGCGCGCGCCTTCAGTGCTCGCAGACCTCCGGCGAAAGGCCCGCTTCTCTCAACTTTCGCCTCCGGTCGTCTCGGGCCTTAGGCACTCGATGTAAAAATCTAGTCTTTTTGCAAAGTCTCTGTAACTTTTTCCCAACCACCAGACCTAAGCACAGGGAATAAATATATAAAGACTCAAAAGACTATCCCGGGCCCCGCCGCTATGGCTATATTAAACTACGAAGAAAATATAGTGGGCCTGGACTGTAATGTTTAATGTCTAATCAATGCTAATGCTACACAATTTTACCATCATTTACTCACCATGCTCATCATAAGTCTAAACAGCGCTGTCACCCTGATGTTGTCGCTAATCCCAGGGCTAATCCTATGTAGTCCCAGATCCTATGTGACATGTGACAGGGCCATCAACACTTGAGATTTTTATTTACGATTCTCGCCATCTTGTTTTTATTTAATTTGCCAAGTAAACAAATGACTATCCGATGATCATGGTGATTACTGGTCATTTGTTTTTGAACGTTCTGACTATCTCATGAAACGGAAGATATTCAAAAGTGCATTGACGGTATTCTAAATGTTTGTCACCATCTAAATCTGAATTGCCCCAATTATTGACTGTTTTGTGCTATTATAGATACCCGGTATAATAGTGTCTCACAAATACTTGTCCATGTATTTTGCCCAGTTTTATACAGCTCTGTTATAAAGTATGAAGTAAAGTATAAAGACCTGTAGTGACAGGGTGGGTGGAGGTCATTAAGGATTACACTATCAAGTATCAAGGTGATGGAAGGGAGGGAGGGGGAGTGGGGCAAGTTGCCCAGGTGCTATCTCAGGGGGTGGGGGCCAAATCGTCACTACATGAAAAATAATTAGATCAACAAATGAAATTTGCCAATTTTGATCAAAGTTTTGGCATGCGTTCAAAATGTTATCATTTTCAGCTAAAATTAGTAAATTTACTGTTAAAAATGCACAAAATTTTGCGCGCATATAGAAACTTCTGCAAATTTCAGCAGAAATTACCCATTTTAGCCAAAAAGGAGTTTTTCAAGGCTGCTGGAATTTTGGGGGGTGTATCTTTTTTGCCATATTAATTAAGGGGCATCAGTTTCACTTATTCCCTGAGCATCAGACACCCTCGCCACACCACTGGTGAAGACTGCATTTCAGTTCATTTTATATTAAAGGGACTGGTCAATATTCTTTCCATTACCTACATATTTTTATTTAATACAGTAGAACCTCATTATAACGAAATCTGATATAAGAAAAACCCTGTTATAAAGTAGTAATTTTCATGTACCATTTTACTAATTTCTTTTGTTTTTTATTGTTTTAAAAACCCTGATATAACGAAATTTTGGATATAAAGAAGTAATTTGTCTGTCCCCAGCAACTTCGTTATAATGAGTTTCTACTGTATGAATCGATAGAACATGTTTATATTAATATTATACCTACAAGTAGTTTTCCATGATTTTGAGGAATATTGGAGGAAATTGCAATTCTCTAACTCTTAATTTTGCCATCGGGAGGCAAAAAATGGTGTGAAAACAGTGTTTCTAGTTTCAAAACTTCTTGTTTTAACAAATCTTGTTTCTACACCTGTGATGGGCAAACAAATTATTTTTGATGAAATTGTTTCTCTTTTAATATGTTTTAAATTTTCCCAAGGAGTTTTGTTTGATCTTTTATCTGGATCCATCCGAGGTACAAATTTATGATTCAGAAAACACAGGTTAGTCACACTACCATCAAAGAATGATATACTTCAAATTAATTCTCTCTAAATTTGAACTGTTTCTGTGTAATTGATTGTACTTTTTTGGATTTTACTACACTTAAGCTTTATTTAGGGCATTTCCAGAAGTTTTTAATTCTATGTGGAATTTAGGCTATTCCCTTTAAGATTCATGAATTCAGGCATTTGCATGAAACCTTACATTCCCGACAATGTAAAGTTCATTTCATATCCCTGGGTTACTTTCAACAGAAGTATTTACCAAGTACCTTCAAATGACTCTCTCTTTGAATAACTTTGTAAGTTTGACCTGGGCCTCCTAAAATTTTTGCTGCACGCCCTGAATCCGAACCCCTTTATATCACCAAATTTCATCAACTGATGCCTTATGGTTTAGGAGATGGATTGCAGAGGACAAACAGCACACAAAATACTTCAATCATTGAAAAAACTGTTGGGACACTTTGACTCAACCTTGTCGCATCTCAAAAATTTTGCTTGCTGTACAACAAGCCGATATGTGATGGCTCACTTCGAAAGGGGGGGGGGCTTTGCAGGTGATTACCAATTTTGATTTTATCATTTCATCTGTAGCAGCATTTTGTAAGTTTTAAAATGACACCTAACTTGTTGAAATTGAATAAGGCAATCAAATTTTACAACAGGAAATCTGCTTGAAATTCTTATAATTTTCTTTATTTTTTGCTGCCTATTTTCAGCTGTTTCTTGAAAAGTAGTGTTCTGTCGCAAAGTCCCCCTTTTCAAGGTGAGCCATCACATATATCGATTACCCTGTCATGATGGTCGCAACGACACAATATTTTGAGTTGGAATGAATAAATTCAACTTTCTTGCGACAGACCATTGCGGCTATATGCAAATGTGTCGTGCTACAGTAAGACTGTGAATGTTTGGTCGTCTGCCGCAACGTAGTGTGCCGCAAAGACAGCAAGTCTGAAACCAACTTTATGACTTTCTTGCATTTCAATGATGACCTATGGACTCACAAGATGAGAGTGATGAACACCTGGGACCTACCACATTTGGCATCATGTTGACCAGTGATCATATTTTCCTAAACACAACAAATTACAAACTCGATGACCCGATTATTTCCGATTTTTTTCTTCTTTTTTATTGCATTTCTGCATTCATTTTATACTACATTAAGTGAATTCAAAGAGTCTGTGTCAAAAGTTTCTTCATTGCATTCACTTGATCTCCTTGACTTGCAAACCTGCAGAAATGATACAAAGAGAGGGACACAACATTATTAAACCAGTCAAACTATAAGACAGAGGATCATTTATAGTAGCGCTACAATCAAGGGAAAAGTCGCTGGAATGGGCGAGTTTAGCTTCATTTACCAGTTAACAGGAGTAGCACTGATAACAAGTGATGTTCAAGATGATTGTGATAATACAGCATTCACTCTCTACCCCTCCCCAATCCTTTTCAATCATTGAACTTTATAGCAAATGATACAATCACTTTTTTCCTTGATTGTGATTGTCTGAGTGAAATTCAAAATATTGCATCTGATTTTATTTTTTACATTAACTTGAAATGCTTTTCATGTTTTCAGGAAATATTATTATACAACAGTCAACATCCATGTAAAGGGTCATTGAAAATTGTATGAACGGGCAACTTTTGTTGGTTAAAATTTGAAAATTACTGATAAGCCTTCAACAAGGGAGTTTTCTACACCAATAAAGTATATATCACTTGGGAGTTGACAAAGTACAACATGTTATCAGGAATTCATTGAATCAGGTTACGTGCAAGGTTTTTTATTAAGGATTCCAGATCTGGAGCAATTTCACTGAAAATTACCAGAAGTGGCTTCAGATCTATTAAATAATATGCATACAAATTTATTGGTAACCTGGAGCATTTCACCGATCACCTGGCGCAAAATTGCTCCATTGCTCCCCTTAATAAATGCTTGGTTATGTGATACCAAGTTGCCACTATACAATTCAGGGCCCATAGTTGGCTGCTAACCTATTGTTTACCCAGGTATATTTACACATGTTTGATGAAGTAGATACTGCCTTTAAAGTTATGTAAAAGAATTGGTTGTCTGTTCATTTGTGCAGTATGCCTCCAAGGTAAAAGGAAGTAGCTTGCTATTTACCTGCAATGCACATAATTTTTTTTACTTTGTAGAGCAGAACTTACCTGGTGGTAGTGACTGCTTGAGTTTCTCTGCCTTCTCTGTGTCTTTGATGACCAAGGTGTACAGGTACCTGCTGCAGCGCACCTTGAACTTGGTGTTATCCTTGTTCTTCTTGATTTTCACAGCTGAAGAGATCAAATTATAAACGGTTAATTAAATAAGAGACACAACTAAATGAATATATATTGTGTCCAATAGACCCGGGGCCGATTTCACTAACATTTAGCAATGCTCGCTTAACCCCATTTTGATCACTAACTCCAAAAATGTTCGCTAAATTGTTAAAAATACCCGCTGTTTAGCGATCATTTTTGGAGTTAGCGATCAAAATGGGGTAAGCGACCATCGCTAAATGTTAGTGAAACCGGCCCCAGGTCTGCAATCGACATTAGATAAATGAGGTTGCAATCCCAATAACTGCATTAATTACAGTTAATTGTGACCGTATTTACAAATTCTGCCAAAGAATTTAGCTTGTAACATCGGGCATGAGAGTGCACTTTCATGAAAAAGTCTGACAAATCTGGAATAGTATGTCATATTGTTAAAAACACCTCAAAACAGGCTGAAAATAAAGAATATTGCAGAATCAGAGAAAAAGCTGATCAATCTCATGCCTCATATAAAATCTTTTAAAATTCAGGTGTTGAAAATCTGCCTGAAATAAACACCCCCTTTTGGAAAAACACTGTACCTGCATCAACAAATTCAATTGATCAAGGAACTGCTTCTTATCTTACAAAAACCCTTATAAACTGAGGAGTTAGCAGCAGTTCTGAATGTAAACTGTTCAAAGAATCATGGTGATAGTCTAGAGGATGAGGATTGAGAAGCACCAAAATGGTTTGTAAGAGAGTGGATTTGCCAGCGTCACTTCTTGATATAGTGGGACATAAATACTTCCAGAGTCCACCTCAGTCAAGGTATATGGAGGTATAAATTTGAGGATTGAGGTAGAGGGAGGTAAACTATTTGCCTAGTGGCACGACCCTACACTCAAACTAAACTAGAAGATATCATCCGATGTAGTTATGTACTCAAAATGGACTCCACACATACAAACATAAAAATTTACCCACCATGTCGGACAGGTAACTTTCAATTTTGACCCACTCGACACCAAAGTTACCCACCATTAGCTGTCGGCGGGTGCTGATGTCCAGCCCTGCCACCACCCCTGCTTAATGTTGAAAGCCCCCCCCCCATCTCATTTTTTACAATTTGTGCAAATAATTGTGTAAACTGATCTACTCACATTTGGCATCCTTCCTCCTGGCAGTGAGGAGGAAGTCCTTGATCTCCATTATCTCTTTAGGCTGTAAGATAAATGAAAACAAAGCTCAACTGTCAAAATAAACAACCAGGTACACTTCTGAAATTCTGTCACCCAAAATACAAATCAATTAATTCTAAGAACGTCATGGAAATACAAAAACCCTGCAAACATATTCAAGATGGTTCGCGAACCATTAGTCTCGCCTGCTTTATCGCCGCCTATTGTATCATTTGCCTCACTTCAAATTTGGTATCAGAAAATCAATATTTGAATTTGACCCTAACTGACCGTGACCTACACCTGAACTCACGAGGACACACCCTTGGCCAAGAACTATTTAAGCTGCAAGTTAATCCCTGTGATAACAAGGGTATAGAGTCACCATGACCTTGAAAATGCCTCAAAATGGCCTTGAATAGCCTTGGGACAAATGTACATTTAAGACATTTGACCTATTAAAAAAATAACTTGTTGACCTTGAAAGACCTTGACCTTTCCCCGTAAGGACACACCTTAGGTCAAGGGCTATTTATGCATATGGGATAAACAGGATTATTGTGATGACCTTTAAATGACATTAGGTCACTTTTTGAACATTTTTTGGTATTTTCACATGAAAATAACATTTTGACCTTCAAGTTAAATTACCTTGCATCACCAAAACAAGCATTTATTAAGTCGTATTTAGTATCGTGCATTTTGATTGCCTGAAACTTATCTATTATGCAACCCGTGTTTTGAATCACAATCAACAAAATTAATACCATACTCGGCAATTGAGATGATTATCAGGAATTTCACCCATCTCTGCCAGCATGCAGCATGGAGTGATTTGTGAAGTTAAAAGGATGTTTGTTGATGGACTTCAACCAGAATGTTGGCTTTGTGTACGGCCATACGTCGTAAACTGGCACCAATTTGCGTTGCGCAGTGATTTTTGGAGTATTTTGCACCTTTCAAGTTTGAAATTTCAATAACTTTTTAACTAAATACCCCACCCTATCAAAAGTATACATTTTCTTAAAGGAAATTGAACAAGGAATCCAAATATGACATTGAAAAAGTGTAGGAGGTAGGGTTAAGATGTCAGCTTTGAGAATATTTTGATTTTTTATAAAAATTTTCATTTTCTTCTATCATTGCATATCACCAGACCCTCAACTGCTACCCTCAAATTCTTATCTGATTTGAAATCCTCATATAATTCCCCTCCAGAAAATGTATACTTTAGGAAGGTCTTACTTTATTACATTGAAGAAAATTCAAGTCCAATTTGGGGAAAATTTTGGGCATTAAAAAAATATTTCTAAGTTAACATTTTCAGATCTGACATACAAACCCTACCTCCCAGAGGTGGTTTTCAGGATATCCCACAATGCATCATTCTGATATACTGATATGTAATAGGCAATAATGGTTTTCTAGACAAGGGGCTATTAGGAATTTGAGAATTCAATTGAATAGTACTCATTCATATCTTTCTAGGGATGTGTTTATTTTCACACTAGCCCAGTGTTTACCCACATTGCTGACACCTCAAAAACCTCAGCAACCTGTACATAAGTATAGGAGTTGAATTGGATTTGCAGACATATTGTACAATCAGTGTATCAGAATAATGCATTGTGGGATATCATGAAAACCACCTCTGCCTACCTCCTAGACTTTTTTAAATGCCTTATTTGGATTCCTTGTGCAATTTCCTTTCAGAAAATGTATACTCTTTATGGGGTAGGATGTTTAGTTCAAATTTTATTTTGATTTCAAGCTTGAAAGGCACTAAAATCTGTAAAAAATCATCGCGCAATGCAAATGTATGCAAGTACAAGGTAGATTAATCATAATTTTAATGAGAATATTAACAATTCTTCATATATCCAATATTTTCAATAAAAATAAGTAGCTAGATGGTTTACCTTTAAAATAAGACCAAAATGATGAGTTTGTGTCACTCCTTTGACTGATGAGAGGTAGTAAGCCCCATAGACTTTGTATGGCCCGCTTCCACAACCTCCGCTTCCACAACCTCCACCACCCTTGGTGTTCCCGAAACAAAGGCACACAACTCTACCACCCAAGATTCTATACCAATGATTTTCACACCACAGAAAGGTGCATGTTTTAGCTTTAAAAAGACACCAAAATTATAAAAATAGCTTATGTAGTTAAAAAGTTATAGTCAATTTATGAAGATGCCATCCGGAAAAGTGCAACGCCACCACCTTTTTCCTAGTGTCAGTTCCAGACGCACGACCGTACGGAAAAGGGTGAATGGGGTTTATTTACATACATGTCTGTGTGTTTACAATAGCTTGATTTGGCCCGTGGGTGGGGAACGTCACAAAGCCTCATGCAAATCAAGCGATTACACACCAACACATAAAATGAACCCTTGGCTAATTGTACAAACTTCACTTACCATTTTGGCAGCTGGTTCACTCTCACAAATGCGAATGAAATCAGGAGCTAAATTCACTCGGACCTATAAAGGAATTAAACAAAAGTTATTAATAGACCGCTCACAAACAGTTGTTAATACCAGAGGTAAAAAACAAATTACCAGGGGTATAAATTCGTTCAATCCTGCAAGAATCTTATTGGATTCTCGCAAATCTACAAGGGGAGAATCTTTGCAAGAATCTTTTGATTTTGATTCTTTTAAAAACAAAAACAGAGTATTCTACTCAATTTAAGAGAATCTAATTGGATTCTCGCAAAATCTTCTGAGGGGAATCTCTGCGAGAATGGATTTTCGCCGAATTTTTAGCCCTGAATTACCACAAACATCTTGAAATCAGAACCCCTTCTTCCAATGCCACATGTGGCTCAGATTGCAAACAAAATTGAATACTGCAATCAACTTACAAAAGTGTCATTTTTATTTAAGCCAAACACTGCTACTGAAAGATTTGTTCATGAACTTCTCATATCTAATTGCTTTTGTAAATACAGACCTTTAATTATATAACTGTGACTGCGGGCCTAGATGTTAAATATGATAACAGTAGAAACTCATTATATTTATAACCAGCAAGTCCCCTTTAGCCCCCTCGCAAGGAAAAATCCTGGACACGCCAAGGGCTAAAGCCTGTGTTTCTCGAGCAAGGTATTCCCCGCTAAGTTGTATGAAAAATTTGTGAATCTTTTCAGCGCTGGTGATACAATTTGGTGGCAGCGGTGGGATCCCACTGCTGCCACCAAATTATAACGGACGAAACGCAACGCATCGCATTATATACTTCGTAATAACGAGTTTCCACTGTACGAGTTTCAACTTTAAGCATACCTCTTATTTGAATAAGTCGGAGTCACAATTCTTCAGACGATGTAAATAAGCATCCAGAGTACAGGGCCAATTGTTTACGAACATGATCGTACCCTGCAATTGGTGGTCACATGGCTGATTTTGTCTGAGGAATTCTGGCAGAGACTTTAGCACTTACACCGCTGTGAATTTATAACGCATTAATGGACGGGACGTAACCCATCCCACTTACTCTGGTCTCCGACTCTGTCACAAGGTGTACCGACCGGCGCTTAATAGATTCCAAAAATTTTGATACGCCCTAACCGGACTTGAACGCAGGACGCTGGACCTCCCTCACTCGAATCAAGTTTGCAGTGCAGACAAAAAGAAGACTGTATAAAAATCCCTGTCTGTGGATTTACCCCATCAACGGCAGGAGTATGTCAATTATAAACATTCTCACCAGGGATTCTCAACTAGCGGTGCATGCACCAAATTTAGTGCTTTGCATTTGACAAGTTCTGATTGGCGCTTTGACACTCTCTAAACACAAAGAAACTTATATATTAGGAATACACTGACGAATAGGCAAGTTTTGCGCTTCCCCCTAGTTCCAATAATTGTAACTCAGGACCAAGTCAAGTCATGGTGCCAGGACTAGCTTCCCCCTACCTTTTTCACTAGTTATGTATCACTGACACTGTGGGGACTAGTTGAGAACCCCTGGTCTATACACTGAACGTACGTGTACTACAAATTAATGGTGAACTCTCAATCAACATTGCTGGCGAGCCATTAAGGACAAACGCCAGTTCAAAAATACATCGTGGAGATCTAGAGCCAAATTAAGACCTTTTTCAATGCTTTTCCTTTATTCTTCTGTATTCCAGAGGCAATCGAAGGGCCAAATAAAAGTAGTTCGTGGGCCGGATTTGGCCCGCGGGCCGCTATTTGAGAAGGCCTTTTCAGTGTTGTAGTACATTTATGCCACAAGTTGTTTTGTGACACAGGGTTCGTACACCTTAGAGCCTTTAAAATTCAAGGACTTTTCAATGACTTTCAAGGTCCAAAAGCATGATTTTCAAGGGACTTACCACAGCATAATTTGCAGTATGCTGAACTCTTGTTCCTGCCGACATCAATCCACTCGCTGAATTTGGGATCAGTTAGCCATAAATTATCAATTTTCAAGGACTTTCAAGGACTCTGTGCAAATTTCCAGGACTTTCAAGGCCTTGAAAAGGTGTTTTCAAATTCAAAGATTTTCAAGGACTCTCAAGGACCGTACGAACCCTGTGACAGTATCAAAATATAAAATATTACGATTACAGTTCGCTAGTCCGAAAAATGAAAAAAGGTTTGCTAGTCCAAAATTAAAAAAGGTTCGCTAATCCAAAAATGAAATATGGTCCGCTAGCCTGAAAAATAATTAAGTTTTGTTGATTTGCAACACAATTTTTTTTTCCGACTAGCAGAGCTTCTTTGAGGCTTTCATTTTCGGACTAGCGAACCTTATTTCATTTTTGGACTAGCGAACCTCATTTCATTTTCGGACTAGCCAACTCTTTATTTTCGGACTAGCAAACATTATTTTATTTCCGGACTGGCGAACCTTGGGCTTGGCCTTGCTTAAGACTAGCGGACCTTTTATTTCATTTTCGGACTAACAAACCTTTTTTTCAAATTCAGACTAGCAAACCCTATTTTCGGACTAGCGAACATTTTTTCAAATTCGGACTAGCAAACCCCACTGACACTCACACTGTCCCCAGGTTCAGGTACATAGCATAGGAAAATACGCTTTCAGACTAGCGAACCTATTTCATTTTCGGACTAGCAAACCTTCGGACTAGCGGGCTGTTACCAATATTGCATACTACATTGATACTCTACCAGGACATTACGAGTCATTAGGATCAGGAATTAGGTATTATTCATATCATTAGTTTGATTTTGTAGGGCTGTTTTTTATCCCTAATCATTGCTACTATAAATTAATATAAAATCACAAATCGTTTATGAAACTATCTGAAGATGAACTGAAACTTATCAGTGAATCCACACTAAAATCTCTTATTAATAAATTAAGTGAATACACCCACGATTACTTGTGATTTTTGGGATAAAGTAATGACATTTTCTACACAGTACATACGGTATTAGTCTCCGTGATGAAAAGGACTAGTTTGGGTCAACTCAAAGGTCAATCAAAATGATGGCGCTATTAGAAAGAAATTGCCGGGAGCAGACGCTTGTCAATCTTTGTCCCCAAATTAATATCAGGGGACAATTAGGGGACTACGGGATAGAGACACACATGTCATTGATGTCAATGCCCTTTTTACTTCTCATTATTAAATATAAATTTGCTTTCATTGAAACACTTTTACTTTAATAATATTTTCAGCAGTAAACTTGGAAATGAAAATTATGATTAAAGCTGGGGTAGGCCTAGACCTTCAAATAGCATAAAGGGTTTTACTCTCAAACATAAACCATATAGGCCTAAAAAAGTATACATTTTAGATTAAATTTCTGGAAAGCCTAACTAAAATTTTCATTAGTGAAATGTTGAACTTTTTTGCATATTTGAATTTAGAAAAACAAATGCCTAGGAAGGGTTTTCTAAAAATGTTTGGTTTTATCTTATTTTTTGAAAAATGCCAAAAATATGCAAAAAGTTTCCATTTTGGTGGCAGTGGTGGGATTTTTTTTACATTTTCTGACCTCTTCTTGTTATTATTTAAAAACTATGTTAAAAAACAAAAAAAAATGAGAAAACTCTTTCTAGACATTTGTTTCTAGATTCAAAAAGCAAAAAAGTTCAACATTTCACAGATGATTCTGATTCTGATTCTGATTTATTTCAATATCAACATATAAATACATATATACATCAAGGAAGTTATATAACTTCCTTGATATACATAAACACATTTATAAAAAAACACACAATGATATTGCGGACATAATCAAAAGGCCAATAAGGCCTGAAAACGATTATGCCCTAAGAAATACAAACTTAAAGTCAAAAAAATTGAGAAAAAATTATACAAAGAGAAACATGAAAACACAAGACAATGCCCGGAAATGAAAAAGAGAAAAGGATTTCGATGTTATCCAAAATATAAACATTTGTTTTAATGATTTATGTCCAAAAGATTTTAGTAATTTGAGAGAAGATTAATCGATTCGATTTCAATACTTTCCTAAATATTTTAACAGTTTTGGATTGTTTGACAAACTTATCAAGGGAGTTCCAAAATGGGGGTCCACAATTTCTGATGGCCTGGTTTGAAAATGCTTTCTTTGTTTTGTTTATACTATAATCCTGGGCATTTCTTGTTTCATATTTATGGTTCTCAGCATGCTTGATAAAATATGTTTTAAATATACTGGGCAATTGATCTGTATGATGTTGGAACATAAACACTCCAAGATTTAGCTGGTAAATATCAAAAATATTCAGAATTTCATACTTTGAAAACAGAGGGCTCGTGTGGCTCCTATAATGGCTATTTGATATAGTTCTTATAGCCCATTTTTGAAGCTTGAGTATTTTATTCAAGTACATTTTATTCGTGCTTCCCCAAATCAAAATACCATAGTTGATGTATGGTAAAATTAGTGAGCAATACAATGTATATAATAAAGATTTAGGTAAAAAGTGTTTAAGTTTTGACATCATACCAATGTTTCTTGAAATTGTCTTTGTAATTGCATCAATATGATTTTTCCAGGTTAAGTTTTCGTCAATAATGACTCCAAGAAACTTTGTAAAGGATACTCTTTTCAATGACATGTTATCAAGTTTTACATTTAGTACACATTTTTTAGAAACAACTTCATGAGATTTGGACATATTATCTGTGTCATTTGTATCAATTAATTTGTTCGTACTATGAGATGTTCCAAATACCATATAATTTGTTTTACTTGCATTTACAGACAACTTATTGGCTTTGAACCAATTACAAATTTCATTTAGCTCATTATTTATTTTGTTCATTTGGGTTTCTATATCAGGGTGGGAAAAGAGAAGGGTTGTATCGTCTGCAAACAAAATAAGTTGGAGCAAAGATGATGAGTGAATAACATCATTAATATACAATATAAATAAGAGAGGGCCAAGGATCGACCCCTGAGGAACACCACACTTGATAACCTTTTTCCAGAATCTTTGGTTTGGTATCTTACAAATTGTTCTCTACATTTTAGGTAGCTTTTAAACCAATCAAGTGTGATGCCTCTAAAGCCATAATATTCTAATTTGTACAAATTTTAGTCAAGCTTTCCAGAAATTTGTTGGGCAAAAAATATATATATTGGCATTTTTTGCCCCAAATTCACATGTTTAGTCAAAAACTGATGATCATGTTTAGAGTAAAAATCTGAAATTTGTTTCTAGAAAATGTATACTTTTATATAGTAGGCCTATTCAATTAGTTTGAGAGTTAGAACAAAAACGGTTTATGCCATTTGAAGGTCTTAAATTCTAATATCATCATTTGGCATATTTGAAACAGATATAAGTACATGTAATGCCAGGTTTTTGACAATCTTTAATTTTATTATTATAGTAATTATATGCTTGAAGTTGTTTATTGAATTAGCAAAAATGTCAAAAAGGTTGGAGTTAGGGTAAAGCAGTGACATACATTTTTTTCTGAATCCAATCTAGGACGATTCGATAATAAACAATAATGAGATCGAGACCCTTGATAGTCTCAGAATAGTGCCCAAACTCACGGTATGCCAAAAATTACCACTTTGGTGGTAGCGGTGGATTGTTTACATTTTTTGACCTATTTTTGACATTTTTTATATCAAAAATGTGAGGAAACCCTTTCTAGACATTTGTATCTAGATTCCAATCAGGAAAACATATCACAAGTGCAAATTTTAGTTTTAACCTTTCCTGAAATTTTTGTCGAAAATAGGGCCTAGGTCTACTTTTTCAGTGGTATTTTTGCCAAAATTGATATTAGTAAATATCTCATATCATCATCGTGTTCAAGGTAAAAGTCCGCTCCTAAATTAGTTTGAGAGTTAGAGTAGGCCTACAAAAATTATGCCAAGGTCTAGCTCAGCCCTAAGCCTATTGGCCTAATTAGCCTATTAGGCCTATAATACAATTATGATCCACAGGCAAATCTAGGCTTATAAGCTCTTATATGAGTAGTTGGTGTTCAGGCCAGCATGACGCTTTTGGATTCCACGGACACCACCTACATTGCATTTTTCAGTGCATAAACGTGGGCCTTGTGCTCCTTGAACAAAAATGAGGGCCGTAGTCATCGAAGCGCTATTAGCAGGGCTATTAGCTCATTTGTTCTTGTTTACTACTGTCACGAGATGGCGAGTTTTGGTGGAGATTCCTGGTAAATATAATGCTCGAATTGAGTTAGGAAGTATTTTTATAAAATTATTATATGTTTTGAAATTACCAAGTTATTGAAGACTGTTTAATTATTTTCTTGCATAGGTCTATGCACCGTTTGCACTGCCGAATTGCCGACACAGGTTCGAGGACGAGGTTGCAGAATTTGGAACCTGTTATTTAGGGGAAGCACTTTTCAACAATGCCTTAAAGACTTCATTACCCGGGGGTGCCACCACAAATCTTTCTATTCCCTAGTGCCACTTGAGGGGGTTTACTAAGAATATTTCATTATGATTTACCTTATTTGCCTTATGCCTCTGCCCTCACTGACACTGGTGCTACTAAAACTTCCAGTGCTTCCCCTTCACAACCCCCGAACTTATCTTCACCCATGAATGCACAGACTCCATCTTCTGTAGTTTGCAGCAAACTTAGTAAGACCGGGTAGAAGACATTCTCTTTTATTGGGAAGGTCTTTTATCGTTTACGAATTCTCCCCTATACTAAGTTTCACATTGAGCTATACAAAACCGAGGAGCGCCAAAAATTTCCCTTTAAAATATTGATACTCACTCCCAAATTAGTCTGCACCTAATCTTTGTTTCCTTAATTTTCACATCAATAATTTAAATTCCGCTAAAACTTTATGCATTTTTTGGAAATTGAGGATCTTTTCTCTCCCTGTGTT